>JBBPTN010000247.1:0-28311 GCA_038094075.1 Xerocomus spinulosus | reverse complement strand
GGGGCAACAGTTAACATTCAAGCTCCAATTTGGATCCTGCCTACACTGTCTCTGCCACATGGTCGCCCCCAGACTGAGCACGTGATGACCCAGACTGTAAGCTGGACTTTCCCCCAGACTGGCCCCCAAACTGGCCATTTCCCAGACACCCTCGCTGTGGCACACAAGGGCCCTGCCAGCGTAACATACCTTAGCGAAAAATCTGTTGAAGTGTACTCGCTCTAGTGGTCACAGTACACTAAAACTCTATCGGACTTACAGTGGTTCTATCCCATAACCATATAGAGAGTACGCATAGTCCATCACACGCTACCATACCCTTACAGAATGCGCAGCATAGTCATTTACTCACGGCTGCCCTAAAGTACTTCCCTTTATGGTAGCCATATGTGTATATAAACCCGTCTGTCATTCACAGGAATAAAGACACTTTTACTCTCTCTTCTCTTACATCCACACCAGCCTCTAACCAACCGACCCAGTGGTGAGTATGCAAGACCTATCAGTCACTCCTTTCTAGTGCAGGAATAGAGACCCTGCATGGAGCCACTTGTGGCTGCGCACACCTGCTCAACAAGATCCCTCCCTGGTCACATGACTTAGGGGTCAGGGGGCAGGGGTGGCATATGTCACGTGTGGGGCCTGACTGAGGAATGGCCCCAGACTGTTCCATGGGAATCCTGGGTATGACGAAGCTTCCACCTGATCATCCAAGTTTCAATTAAAGCTGACCTCAATGCATACATTCTGTTCGCTGCAGATGCTCTTTGCATGTCGTCGCGCTGCCTTGTCACGCGCCCTCGCTGTCACCCACCCTGTCACTGTGAACGTGGTGATAGTGCGCACTTGCAGTCTCATCGCCGTCGTCGTCGTGATATACTGTCACAGAGTGCATCTGGTCGTGGTGCGTGATCGTGTGAAAAAGCTCGACTAGCATTCCCCAGACCATCAAAAACGTCTGGGTTACGAGACTATCTTTCGGCCCCAATGCATTCTCGGTTAGCATATTCGGGTCAAAAGACAGCGGTATGTAATCATTGCAGAGTTCGTAGGATCCCACCCCAATAATTCACTCTGCAAGCGAGAGTTTTCAGGTGTCAAAAGATTTATAACCCTCATGGACTGGCCCCTTACCAGCGGTTTCAAAGTCTCCCTCTCAAAACACACCCAGACGGGCCATAATGTTCCCCTGTCATTGGCTTATCCTCAGTGCATATCTCACTGTACTTGTTAATGGTGGCCAAGTGCAGGTGGCAAACCTCCAACTACCCTCGGACGCACCTACTCACAAGCAAGATGTGGTAAACCTCTTCACCCAGTCGTATCAAGCGTACCGGTCTGCATCTTATCGAGTGCACCTGATGACAGTTTTGACCGTCACTGTAGGCAATACGCATGGGGTCACGATGACCTACTTCCAGTTAGCAAGTCCTATGCCGATGTTCTGAACGGGTGGGGCGCGACCATCGTAGATGCCCTGGACACCATGGTTCGTGTCCCGTTTGAACCGCGGAATTTCCAATGGACTCATGCATGATCATGCTGAAGTGGATCATGAATTTGACTACCTGGTTCGATGAGGCTGTCAATTACACCGCGAGCGTGGACTTTAGTGTCCCGCGAAAGAAGGGTTCAACAGTCAAGTAAGCATTCCGCTACATTCCATAATTGTTGTTTTGACGCCTATCCAGCATATTTGAAACAACAATCCGTTTTCTCGGGGGCTTGTTGAGTGCGTATGAGCTATCTGGATACCAGTACGATGTACTGTACCAGAAGGCGGAGCAGATCGCACAACATTTGACGTACGCGTGGGTTGGGGTGAGTCACTTTCAGTGATGGCGCTTGAGTACATGACGTGAATGCGGGGCGCAGGACAATGTCATCCCTTACACCAATATCAACTTTGCTGACCACACTCCCAGCTATGAACCGGTAAGTTCCAGTGATGTCGTTGGCACTGGTCATTAACATCACTCAGGCCGGCATCGCAGGAGTTGGTACTGTAAGTTCTTCCTATCCGCTAATGCTATGACAAGATAATACTATCCTATTAGCTTACCTTGGAGTGGAATCGTCTAAGGTAAGCAAGGGTCCCCATGATCAATCTGTATCTAAACCACGAACTAGTCTGTACACCAAGAATGACACCTACCGCCAGCTAGCAGAAAATGCGGTGAAGCACATCCTCAACTCGGTAACTTTCTCGGCCGAATGTCATTGACATTTAATGATAATGTTGTGCAGGAGCCAAAGCCTCTCGTCGGGATGCCAGCAATGTATATCGACCCTTCGAATGGGAAATCGATCGGGTCCTTTGTGGTACGAGACTCGATGCATTACGATGCTCCTCAGATTACTTACTAGATGTAGTCCTGGGGCGCTGGAAGCGACTCATTCTATGAATACTTGATCAAGTATGCTCGTCTGACGAATGACAACTCATATGCGGATGCGTGGTCTACCGCGGCTGATACCTCCATCGAAAAACTCCTGAAGGTGCGTTGGTGTAGCCACTTCACGGGGTCACGCTGATGCTTATTGTTGCGTTAGACCTCCACGGTAGGGAACTGGAGTTACCTCGCCGAGTACGACGGCCAAGTACTTCATGTCGGCTCGCATCTAGCGTGTTTCTATGGTGGAAATTGGATTCTAGGTGCGTGGAGTCTGGTCACCTCAGAGATTGAGCTCATTCATCAAAGGCGGGAGGCTCACCAACAACGACACCATTTTCAACATTGGTCTCCAGCTCACAGATGCGTGCTGGAATACTTATGCGAGCACTGCGTAAGTTTCTGATGGTGCCCCAGGGACTTACGTCAAGTTCATCCTGACAGCACTGGCATCGGACCCGAGACATTCGCTTACATTTCAAGTGATGGAAGCTACACTGGTGGCCGCGCACCCACAACAGACCAAATTCAGTTTTATAATGAACACGGTTATTACATCACCCGGTCGGACTATATTTTGCGCCCAGAAGTCCTCGAATCCAACTTTTATGCCTGGCGCGCGACAGGCAACACCAAATATCTCAACAACGCCGTCAGTGCCATACAGAGTTTCAAACAGTACCTCCCGGCTACAGTCGCGTACTCCGGGATCAACAATGTCAACAACGTGAACTCGGCCAAGATCAATGATATGGAGAGTTTCTGGTTTGCAGAGGTGCTCAAGTACCTGTACGTAACCTTTTTACTCGCATCAGAAAGTGCACCAGCCGACTCTTCTCCCATTGGATAGTTACTTGACGTTCGATGACCCGAACCATATTTCGCTTGATGACTGTGAGCCTGTTCCTGGACATAATCGCTGATATTGAGACAAACACTCGTTAGACGTGTTCAACACCGAGTGTCACCCTTTCAAAGCCCCCACTGCCCAGTCCGTCTACGGATCTGGCCCTCCGTTGTGCGGAACAGACCGATCTGTATTTTGTGTCCCTGTCCAGGCTTGATGTATGATTACCTTCATGTGAGGGGTGTTGAGATACCGCTCAAAACATTTGTTTCATTCCTTGATACTCGTCTGACCAATCTGACCAACTAATCTGTTCCCGCCGAATAGATTTGCTTTTCGAAAATATGTCCTGGGTATCCACTACCGTATCTGTTTGGGCCGTGTCGTGAGGATGAGCTTCCAACTTGAATATATCAACCAGCCCAGATTCTGAACGGCGGATGGAACCGTGAAACACATGATCATGTGCACAACACTCCTTCGAATAATCCAGAGGATCAAGACCCCATACGCCTCGTTCATCACAAAAGTACCTGAGCAACCTACGGGTACACAGACATTCCATCAAAATTGTAAACAGAATATGGTCATGAGCAACTCTCGACGATCGCAAACTAAATGAGCCAACGCGGGCAACGGTGCCACTGCGAACCAGTCGCAAGTCAAATGTTGAGAAGAGGAAAGTTCCAACTGAAGCACCTGGAGTCGCAAAACACTTTCAGGAAAAGAGCGGCGCTGGGATTTTTCTTGGAGGGGGATTCCAAGGCCGTGTTTGGGGCTCGGTGACTACTAGTACTGATGATCCAAGTTTCGAGGGCCGACTCTAACGTGGCACATGTTCTGTCTACAGATGCTATCCCGACCGTCGATAGTGGAGGATTCTGTGTATGTGATTGACTTTTGCCATAGCGCCGTATCACCAAAATGCTTTTGTAACTTTCACTCTGATTTTAACAGCGAGCATAATCTCGTGGTAAGTCGCTAGGGTCCTTTTTTCGTGCTTTACCGTCGAGTCTTACTGTGTCTTTGTAGTTTATGTGGCTCGATCCGAGAAAGGGAATGAACTCTCAGCTATTGTTAGATTCGTACATCGGAACCGACCCGCTCGTCCGGTTTGCGATGCGATATGTTATGTGTACCAATCCACGATAGAAAGGGCAAGAATACGGGCCTCGGGAAATCCATTCGCTCCAACCTCGAGGCTATTATATTCAGAGACACGCAGACACAACTCTCATTCCTTTCAAACTACACACGACTCAATGCATACAAAATGACGTCTAGAAACACTCCTTCTCCCCATCAATCCAATCAGGCATCATCAACAAAATATGGCAATGGATGGGGCGAGGGTGATAGAGAGTGGGTGGCGGGGGTGAGCGCAAGGTGCCCTGCGCCTGTTCGAGGTAGGGCGCTTGCGCTGGCTGCTTGTGTGGATAGGCGTATTCCTGCTCATAACACCCAAAGCCCAACTCCTGGTATATCGCCTCCTTGATCGCCTTTATCGCCTCAAACTCTGCAAGGTCCTGCTCCAATATGGCTACCTTGCCTGACGGTGTCGGGTCACTAGAGGAAAATCCCTGGGAGCGCGGGGTGACGCTGATCTCGGGCATGATGCCTAGCTCACGCCGTGCTCTGCGAATGACAGCGTCTGCGTGTTCTTCGAGAGGAAAAGGGGGCTTCGTCGCGTATTTCTTGAGGCGACCGGGGGCTGGCCACCCTTTGTTGAACGACGGGCGGATGGGACAGCATTTTTGGCGATTCAAGAACGCGCCGAGGGCAAAGTCGTTCTGCACGTCGTTCCGGTCAGTTCATCTCGCGTTGTCAGATGGCAAGTGTGGTCACTTACCCGGCCTCTTGAATGAAGTAGGTAGTTGTTCTTGTTCTTATGTTCCCGATTGGATGCATTGAAACCGAGGAGGTACCTCGCAAAGCCAGCATAAGAGGACGTAGCAGGAATCGTAGGGGTGGACTGCATCGTAAATCGATGTGATGGTAAGAAAGGGGGTATGAGGTACGTTGCGTTTCTGGCAGGATTTTTATACCCCTACGCTGTGGAACGATTGAAGCAACCGCACGTGCAGGTGTGGACCATTGCGATTGTCCACGTCCAAGAGCGCGACACGCGAGGTAATGTGCCTTGCCACCCCGCTTTTACCCTTGCTTTGTTCTCGACGCGTTGATCCATACTGTGGATTGTTACTGGACCACTCTCCATACCGACACTCGGACCATTTGCCCGCACTGCAACTGGGTCATCCATCGGTGAGAAAACCCGACGACGAACGCATCGCGACCATTCTCTCATGCGATACGAACAGATGGGCTGCTTTTGACAATAATGCGTCCAGCAGCATGGTTTATGCGGGTGTACTCTCTGCACGGCCTACAATTGAGATTACTACAGCCCACAAGGACCGGACACAACCTGTGGCGAGTCTTGAGAAATATGTGCAAACCGGACTGTGGACAAAGCGCTCATAGGAAACTGTGGGTGGTACAGTCGCTGCGATCCCTGACTTGCTATGACCGCGCTCACACAGCAGGTCGTAGCAAAGCGGACGGACCTTTGCATGATTTGGGCCTCAATGCAACACACACAATCGTTGTACAATAGGCTTGTAATACTGACCATCGATCAAGTAGTGCCAACCACAATATTGTTGGTCGGCTCCGAATGCGATGATCCACCGCTTCGGAGTCAATAAACGACTCATGCTACGTCAACCGGTCCATGTCAGTTCTCCGAAGCGACTTGACTCGGTCGTTTGCCACTCAGCGACCATTGTTCCTCCCAACTATAAAAGATACCCAACAATACTGATGCTAGACAGACTGCCATCTACCTTATTTCCTACTCCATGGCGACACTAAGGAGGAATCATACCCCAATCCCTTGGAATGCTCGAGTCGAAACGACGGTGTGGGCAAGGTCCCAAGTAGGTGATCACCTCATACGTGTCGAAAATACTCACATTCAAATGATGATAGTCGGGAAAGCCGAGGCGGAGGCGATCAGACAGGCCAGCCCTGATGCACGATCCCGGATGGGACTGGGACGGGACACGAGTCTTGTTCAGTGACACCATGCTCGTTCCAGAGGTGGAAGATTGCGAGGCGAAAGCATACGTCTGGGACGACGCACAGTCGCTGGCGTCTATGAGGTCAGAAGCGACCTTGTCCCTCTCCGATGTTGTACGGTATCGAGCAGCGAAAAGGTCCAGAAAAGGTACGCTTAATGACTCCCGTACGTTGCGACACCTGTTAATGTCAGTCAAGCCTTGGGGAGATCTGGCTATGGCGATTTCGAGGTCATACGAATTCCCAGGGTGGTTCCCATTGCGGAAGAAGAACTGGATCTATGGGACGACTGGGAATTGAACGAGTGGGAAAAGCTAGACGTCGTGGGTTTGAAGAGGACCTATTCAGAGGTTGCTGGAGGTTGTGTTGGAGGGGATAACTGCCCTGACACTCCAGGCTGTTCTCCCAATGCCCAGTCAGGTCGCACCGAAGACGATTCTTGGGAATGCCTATAAGGCATGTCGTTGGTACTTGAAGGAGATGACATTGGGCTTACTCCATGCTTGACTTGCAAGTATTATTACCACATAGTATGTAGCTGCAATGAGGTGATGGTTCAATGATAGAGGCTTAAATCGAGTTGAACCTCTTGTCAGTGATGCCGAAACGGAGAAAGAGTCATACACTGTGGTGCGGATGCCAATCCCATGTTTAAATGGTCACGGTTATAGGATTGGGATGATCACAAGTATTCTCAAGAACTTGTGTGAACTGGGATCCTGTGGAAGATTAGTAGATTGGAAAACGACGATCACAGTGAGGAAGAGATACGATACCAGGAAGACTCAGATCTACCGGCATCACTGTCACCGTCCTGCAGGGCAAGAAGTTGTGGCCTTCCACCTGATTACGTAACACATCACTCATGGGAGCATGCTAGGAAATTTATGAGCTACGATATGGGTTCGACCAAGCCTACAAGTCCCCCCAGGAAAACCGCTACAAAACCAGCCAAGTCAACGCTCGGCGCACCTTCTCAGCTCTCACAGTCAAGTCGGAAAGGAAAACGAGCGTGGAGAAAGAACATTGACATTCAGCATGTCGAGGACGGGTTAGACAGCCTTCGCGCGGAAGAACGGGTCATCGGGTACGCAGCGTCGCGAAACGTGAATCAACCGCACGCTCACACAAACCCCATCACACAGCACGATATTACAAAAACAGACGGACGATCAGTTGTTCGTTGTCGATGCCAAGGGCGATGACCAAGGTGTGTTTGAGGCTGCGTATCCCAATGCATCATCTCACTCGTCTTTTTTTTTTTTTTTTGAAAAGTTCGGAATTCGTTGCCTAGATACTCCAAGCTTCAATTGACCTCTAACAAAATTATCTCGCAACGCTCTGCCGTTCCTGCCGTCGTATCCCGCGCGACAAAACCCCGAGTGAAAATCTCGCGTGCAGACAAGGAACGCTTGTTGCGGATCGCAAAACGCCCGCGAAATGGTCCCTTGAACGCCATCATGGATCCGACCGAGTTCGGCGCAGGGAGCGCACCCATCGACGTCTCGCACGCCGTCAAGCACAGTGGAGGCCACGATCTGTGGGACGAGCCGGTCGTTGAAGCGATGGTGTTGGATGAACTAGAGGCCGTTTTTAGGCATCCGGTCAAGGTGCTGCAGCTGATCCTGCCGTGTCATGTTCTCATTCTGGTGTGCATAGAAACCCGACCTCGATCACCCACGCGACGTGATCGACGTGCCTGCGGTGGTTGTTCCTCATCCAGGTGCCTCTTACAACCCTCCGGTACAAGCGTACGGGGAACTTCTCATGGAAGCTTACAAGGTCGAACAACGAAAACAAGACGAGGTCGATCGCCTTTTGGTGGTCCGAAAGAAGCTTGAGCAAGCACGCGCAATGGCTGAAAAGGACGTCACGGAAGGTGTCCCTGCTGGGATGACCATTGACGAGATCGAAGACGACGGGGAGACGATGCCTGATACCCTGGCGGTAGTACCCCGGAGAGCGCCTGCAAGGAAAACCAGGCAACAACGCGCTCGCGTGGCGAAGCAAAAGTCAGAGGTTCGCACCGATGAACCCTGTTCATTGGCAATGACTGATGGTCCCCGTGGTCTCAGAAACACGCATTGGCAGAGAAGGCTCTGCGAAAACGCCTCCTAAACTCTGTCAATCAAGTGAAGGGGATTCATTCCGAGCTCTCCAAGCTCGCCGATGCACATCAACAAGCTCGCTTGGCGCGACAGCTTGCGCGTCGGCTCAAGTTGCGAAAAGGCCTTGCTGGTCAACGACTCGGGAAACACTTGGTTCCCGAAAGCCAGATCGAGGTACAGATTGGAGAGGATTTGAGCGAGAATCTCAGAAACCTCAAGGTGGGTCATTCACGACCACGGGCGTCCGTCACTGACAGTGCGTTAAACAGCCCGAGGGCAACCTCTTCCGAGAGCGTTTCGTGAGTCTTCAGCAACGCGCACTGATTGAGCCACGAGTCCCGGTGCTGTGAGTACTTCTTCCTTTGCTTTTCCAACTCTTGTTAAGAGATGGATTCGCAGGCCAACGAAGCGCAAATCAAAACTAAAGGAATATGAAAAGCACGCGTGGAAACGCTTTGAGTAGTTTCATGAAATTGTTCCATCAGACAGCTTACCGTGCTCGATTGTCGAGAGCCTTTAAAGCTTTGAAGTGCGTGCCGGCGTGTTGTCATCGGTGACAATGCCTTATCGACACATTGATCAATGCATCAAAGAACAAAGTGTCATCACATGGGATGAAGTGTGCTGCGAGACAATGTATGGATATATCAAACAAGACGTGTAGTACTGGACCAATGTGCAAAGAAGAAAAAAAGAAACTAAAGGAGGGAAAGAGAGCTGGGCAAAGTGAGGGTGGGGAAGGACGAACAGGGCAGTGGATATTCGACCGTATTCACCGTAGATCCACAATCTCCAGCGGCATGTCTTTCATCTGTACGTGTCCCTTGTCCGCGTCCTTCAAGTCCCACCCCACCACACGCAATCAGTCCAGAGGGAAGCAATGAGCACCAATTTGAGATCCGGCGAAAGGGAAAGGTAAGCTCACCGTATAAATTGGAACATCAGGATGCGGATGAAATGCTTCCTTGGCTCGACAATTCAAAATTGTATGTAGTCCAGGCGGATCTGTCAGACGGAAGATTCCAAAACTGCAAACAGTGTCAAGGCTCGGATCACAGACGTGGCGACGGATCATGAACCCACTTTGGTGTGGATTTCGGTGCGCACACAACCGCAAAAGATTCAGGGAGCATACGTTGGAAACCAGAGTGCGTATGCAAATCGACCGAGGACATGAAGCCTGTATCAAACGTGCACACATCCATAAAATGACGGAGTGAGATACGCATGCCCATTGGACAAACTCACATGATTGCGACGGGTGGGTATGGATCTAGCAATCATGCACAGTGTGAGCGTTACAGATCGGACCACTCCGCAGCGACTCACCCATCCGAGCGTGATCAGCGACCGCTCCTCCGTAAATTGCATCACCAACTCCTCTTCATCCATCGTACACGTATCGCTCGTCGAATGCTGTCTAGGAATCAACAGCGTCGTCACCACGTACTTGCCTTTGTGGTCTTTTCCCAACAACAACCCGCACGTTTCACGGTTCCGTGAAGTGTTCAGGGCAGCAATCGAGAGAAAACGCGGGAGACAGTCCCGTGGGAGCGATACGCTCTTGAGTTCTGGAACACGATCCTCGCTCGCGCGTTCTCGCGTAATCCGCGCAGATTCTTGCGAGGCTGTCCGAAACCGTTCCGCATCCACATGAACCGGTGGTCCAGGTGGTGGTGGTGGTGGTGGCGGACCTTGCGCTCGAGAGAGGCTTGAATACTTCACAGCGTATTGGTTCCCAGCGGGGGGCCCTTGGGTGACCGAAACAGGTACAGACGGGCGAGGAAGCGCACCAGGAGGGTAGAGGTGCGCTGACTGCGCCTTGGATCCATCCGGAATAAACAAAAGTGAAGATGGCCCTACTTCAGAAGGTTTGAGGGTCGGATAACTGAACATCGATTGCAACGAAGGGGTGTAACCTTGTGACAGTTGGTGCTGCGACATGAGTTGCGGGTATCGAACGTGTCCATCAGGTGGTGCAGGTGATGTGGTCGTGATTGGGATCGGGTATGAAGGACTAGAATGGAAGAGATGGTGAACCCTGCGACTCCTGTGTGATAGCTGACCGGTCTGGTCCACGTACCCTTTCACAGATGGCGTCTGATGCCTATCACAATGTTGAGATATGAACACACAAGTTGCGATCAGACCAACCTCGTCGGACTCTCTAATGGCATAGGAGGTGGCAGGACATCCTCGTAGACCGTTCCTCCATTCCTTGGTGAAGCTTGACGTTGTTGATGAGTCTGGGTCGAGGGCACCGACGCATATGAAGGTGAAGGGAGAATACTCCGGCGAGCTGCCCGAGATGCAGCCTCTGCTTCTTGTTGACGTTTCAGTATACCTTCTTGCTCTCTATTCCGTCTCCTTGCTACCTCTTCATCCTCCCGTCGTCTCACTTCCTCTTGGTAATATCGAGTGTCGTGGGTGTCTCGTTCGCGCTCTCGGCGTCGTTCTCGTTCTTCACCACTGACAGGCGTGACGGGTTCCGAGGCTGATCTCTCCGACCTTTCCCGTCTGATGAGGGACGGTTCGCGAGATACATTTGCCGCACGCCTAGCAGCAGACAAGGCATCCTCCCTCTTTCTGCTCGATGGGGTGTCGATTTGGAGACGACGTGTCTTTTCCTCGACCACCTTGTAGAGTGCATCGTTGGCACGTTCCGCTTCCTCTTTCTTCTGTTCCTCCCGTTTCTGTTGTGTCTCCCGCCGTACTGCTTCCTGAGCCTGCCAACCTGATTCGTCATGGTCGGGATATCGATCGGGTCTGGAATCGACTTGCATTCTCACACCAGCGTCCAGTGCGGCACGCGCAGCGGCCGCTTCCTCTGGGTGCTTCGCTGCCCAGCTTTCATAGCGATCGACAAGGATGGGTTTGATATCACCGAGATGGACAAGAATGTCCTGACCGTTCTGTAAAGCAGACCCATCAGAACCCGTGTGCACACGCGTGCAGAGGGATGATCCGACAACAGGCGCACATGCGCTCCTCCAGAGTACACTGCGCCACAGAGCGACGTCCAGCCAGAACGGAGACACAAGACAGAAAACGAGGTCAGAATTGTACTGCGGACTCACGAGGCCGAGGTTGTGACGTTGTGTGGATGTCAAGAGTGTCAGGTATTCCTTGTGAGAAGGCAGCTTTTCAAGAATGATGGTCGCCGCTTTGGCGAATTCGACAAAGGCTGCTTCGAGGTCGCCGGCGTCGTAGTAGGCTCTGCCAGCCTTGCGGAAGCCATCGGCAGCCTTGAGCCATTGTTTCAGGCCCTTTGAAGGGTCCCACAAGTTGTGTGTAGCACGATCTGCTAGTTCAGCGATGCAGAACGGTCTGCGCGGGGACGAGGCAGGCTGTGGGGACGAGCGGGCGTAGGAGGACATGGCACTTGGCAGTAGAAGCCAGCGCCGCCAGGACGGTGACTGGCTACAGTTGCCTTTTTCGGGTATCCATACCTTGACCACTGACCACCCGTTGCGACGGGTATTCGCAGGATTGATGAGGTCCGTTGACCAGCGTCACGGATGGACGCTCATTGGCGGCGTATTTCTGCTGTTCATGTTCGGGGGCCTCTTTGCAGCCCACCAAGATCGCAACGAGGCCTCCCGAACAGCCTCGAGCACACGCTGGGACAGCTGGCTCCAATTCTCTCGAAGCACCACATCGACCACAGAACATCCCATCGCCACCCTCATGGCGGAGGCCAGGGATGCTTTTACTAGGCGTGTCGCAAAACAGAGCAAGACACTCCGCGAGGCAGTCACAGAGTACAGACGTCGCTATGAAAGGGACCCTCCACGCGGATTTGACCAGTGGTGGGAGTTTGCGAAAGAAAACAAGTTCAAGTTCGTGGACGAATTTGACGCCATCAACGAGGACCTTGCCCCATTTTGGACGCTGAGTGGCGAGGAACTACGTCGAAGGACATATCAGGTACGATCGACCTGTCCAGGTCAAATATGCATCCATACTTGTGTCCTGACTGGTATTAATAGATGGGCCAGTTGCCTTCTATCGACCTCGTGCGCATCCAGGATGGAAAAGTGTTTGATGTTCCCATCGAAAAAGCCTATGTAGACCAAGAATCTGGTCGCCGATCCCATGGTTTTCGTACCCTAATCGAACCATTTCTCGACAAGGTATGCTAACGTATATCAATGTAGAAAACACACTGACTCGATTTTTAGTTACCCAACATAGACGTCCCCGTCAATGCAAAAGCAGAGGGTCGGGTACTCGTCCCTTGGGAACATGTAAAACATCCAAACCTCACTCAACAAGACTCTTCTGGTAGGCTCTCGCCGCGTTGTCCTTTCTTCGTTCACAAAGTGGTCCATGTAGGGGGTGTGACAGCAATGGTGGGTGACTTTACCCCAGACTGGCAAGGAGATGGTAGCGTATGGGAAGCCTATCGGCGCACGTGTCCACCCGACACTTCTGCAAGGCAACTCTACAGTTCATATCGAGATCCCAATGCTCAGAAAAAGGATGCAATGTTGGGCGACGCACAACGTTCGCGCGATCCCTTTATGTTCGCCGAGGGGGTCGACGATGACTTTGATTTCTGCGAAAATCCATGGGCACACTACATGCAGGGACATTTTTTCTCCGATTGGCGAACTGTTCCCGTGCTCTATCCTGTGTTTTCACCCTCAAAAGCTAGGGGATTCACAGACATCCGGATACCGAGTCACTACTATCACAAGGGAGACAGTCGCTACATGTATGCTTGGGATTCTGTAGCTATGACTGTGAAAGATGTGGATGACATGGAAGTGCCATGGGACGAAAAGAGAGAGGTGATCTTTTGGCGTGGAGCCACAACCGGAGGAGGCAGCACTCCACCCGGGTTCACCCCAAGCTATCAGCGGCACAGGTATGTCTCTCTCGACCATAACAAACTCACCACAGACTCAATGTTACCCAGGTTCCTTCGTATGGCCCACGAAAGCGCACCTAATAATATAACAATTGTACATGCCTCGCTTTCGCAGCCTGACACATTCGTTTCTACCACAGTCCCTGCTAAAGATGTCAACGATGACATCATGGACGTGGCATTTGTTTCCGCAGTCGGCACTTACCCTGGTGGTGACTCTGAACTGCGAAAACACCACCGTTTTGCAGAATCAGTGCCGCTAGGGGAGCACTGGTCTTACAAATACCTCATCGATCTGGACGGGATGTCGTACTCTGGGCGCTTCATGGCGTTGTTGGCATCGGACAGCGCCGTGCTCAAGTCAACCGTGTACAAGGAATTTTTTTCAGATTGGATCCAGCCGTGGTAGGTCGTCTTGTCGTCTTGATCAACGAGGATTGACCCGTGTGCTCGAGGTTGCATTATATACCCATTTCATCATCTTATTCTGAGATTTACAACGTACATGCTTATTTCTCTGGGCCATCCGCGTCGACATTCTACGCGGTGAACCAGACGGTGGAGAAATTGGAGGATTGGGATGCTGTCATGGCAGACAGAGACGGTCAACTGAGACAGATTGCGAGGGCTGGAAAACAATGGAAACATACTATCGGACGGACGGTCGACATGCAAGGTATGTACCGCTCCTTGGTTAGTGTTGGACACGTACTGATTCCGGGTGAAAACAGTGTACGTCTATCGGCTGTGCTTGGAGTACGCGAGGCTCTGGGCAGACGATCGAGATGCGATGAACTTCGTACTTTGAGATTCTGTGGGTGACATCGGACACTTACTTGCGTAGTGCTGGATCCTTTTGTTCATACAATCCTTTTTATACAGATCCTGTACTGATAAAAATAGATTTTTTTTAGCCTTGCATGTTTTTTTGGCACTCGAGGTCAGGGTTGCTGGATGCAATGTTTTCCGAATACTTTGTTGGCATGAGGGGGGACAGATCAAGAGGCGGAATTATCGCAGGGACCTTTGGTCTGTCAAGAGATACATCGGATGAACACGAGAGGCGAAGGCACCGCCCAGGGACCACCTCGTTGATAGGCTCTCCCTAATCCCCCAGAATTGCATCCACGGCTCAGTCGCCGTCTCGGGCAAGTTCGTCACCATGTGGCACAAGAGTTGGGTGGAACCGGAGTTGGACGTACATCATCTCAGTGCGTTGTGTGCCACCGTAGAGACAACCAACGAACCTCGGCTAAACGAATACACAGCTAGAGCGCTGACCCGCTGGGAGCCTGGGACACGGGTCGACGCAGCACGGGTTGCAACGACATTATCGCCCGTGCCAACGTCCTTGCAATAACGCCGCCTGTCAACATGGGCATCAAAGGGATGACGGGGCGGGACGCGCGTTGGAGAAGTAGGACCTACATGTACGCAACGCCCACAGGTGTCATGGGAGACTCCCAAAGAGCACTCCCGGCACACAACACGCACGGCATGGTCAACTGACCTTTTTCGTTGACCCCCCACTAGTGGTCCGCACTTTGAACGACGCGATCACGGCCGTCCATCGAGCCACCGACTCGGAGACATTGTACGTACCAAAACGCCGCACGCCAGACGTCTCGGACGCCACCTTTTTTTCTTTGTCGGGGGCTAAAGTAAGTAAAGACACGTCAGACCGGCCGAATATCTGAACGACGAACGCTTGGCAAAAGTCCACCTCGTCCGATTTTATTATTATTAAACAGTTCATCCTCTTGCCGCCAATCAGCGTTTTCATATCGCCTTTCAGGATTCGGACGTCGCCCGATACATGTGAGGATGACACGATCGCCTTGCAGACCGGGCCCAAATGGTATGCTTGTCGTGATGCCCTTTTCCTCGATATTAGACTGAAAGCGTACTAGTTCGATGCCAAGTAGTATAATATGACAGGCTTGTTGAGATTGAACGGGTTAGGGTAGCGTAAATACATTGTGTTCTCGCCTTCGCTGTGTCAGTAGGTGGAGCAAGTGGAGCACTAACCTCGGTAACCTCGGTACATTTCGTAAAGGGGGGACGCCCGAATGGGGACACTTGCAGCGCCACCAAGGATTGGCCCATCTGGAATGGGCAATTTCAGTTGGGGTTGCTGCGGACGCCCTGCCCATGCTCGTGAGTGAAAAGTCCCACACTGTTGAAGAAGAGAAGGTGGTCAGAGTGTTCCTTGCTGATATTTTGGGCTCTAAAGACCTTGTAGCTCCCTGATGGTCGCTGTGTCGAATGATGAAAAAGTTCTTATCTACACTTGATACGTCACTCACATCATACACCCATATCAAGCAAGGGTTAGTACACTCCCGCCGGTAGTCGCCGCGTCAAGATGAAACACGTTGATATTAAATACCACTCGAGGAAGCGGGGAATGGACGACCCTGCAACCAGAAAAAGCGGGTGTGCAAAGTCGGCGCTCGGTTTGTGCTGGTGACTGACCACCATCTTGGACAGATGCGGGCCATCGAGCATCGGCGCGGATGGACGTTCATCGTCGGCGTCTTTCTGCTGTTTATGGTTTCTGGGCTCATGACAGCCCGTCATGACCTCGACAAAGTTTCCCGGACAGCCTTCAGAATGCGCTGGACTAACAAATGGCTCCCATTCGCTCGGAGCACTGGAACTATCATCGAGCATCCTATCACCAGCCTCATGGCAGACGCAAAGGAGGCTTTCACCCAACGTCTTGCAAAACAGAGCAAGACACTCCCCGAGGCTGTCGAAGAGTACAAACGCCGCTACGGCCGCAACCCACCACGTGGGTTCGATGACTGGTGGGCGTTCGCAAAAAAATACGACTTCATGCTCGTAGACGAGTTTGACGCCATTGACGAGGACCTTGCCCCCTTTTGGGAGTTGAGTAGTGAGGAGTTGCGCCGAAGAACGTATCAGGTACGATCGACCTGTCCTGTCTGTACCTGTCCCCTGACTGAGTGTATTAATAGATGGGAGAACTGCCTTCTATCGACCTCGTGCGCATCGAGGATGGAAAGGCCTTTGACGTCACAATCGAGAAAGGGTATGTGGATGGGGAGCGCGGTCACCGATCCCTTGGTTTTCGTACTTTGGTTGAAAAGTTCCAACACAAGGTACTTGGATCGCTAGATGTCAGTTGACCGGTGATATTGATCCTGTTTTTAGCTGCCCAATGTAGACTTTGCGATCAACACGAAGGCCGAGGGTCGGGTGCTTGTCCCATGGGAACATCTAAAATATCCCAACCTCACCAAACAGGACTCTTCCGGTACGCCCTTGTCATCTCTGTTTGATGCAATCATCATGTGGTCTGTGCAGGGGGTGTAAAGGCGATGTTGGGGGAGTTCACCGCTGACTGGCGGGGAGACGGCAGTGTATGGGACGCATACCGGCGCACTTGTCCTCCAGATTCTCCTGCAAGACAACTCTACAGTTCCTATCGCGACACGAATGTTCAGAAAAGAGATGGAAACAGGAAACAGGCACGAAATTCAGACGATCCATTAACGTTTGCAAAGACGGTTGACGACGATTTCGATTTCTGTGAGAACCCGTGGGCGCGCTACACGCAGGGTCATTTCTTCTCCGATTGGCGAACGGTACCTCTGCTCTATCCCGTATTTTCACCTTCGAAGGCCAGGGGATTTGCAGATATTCGGATACCAAGTCATTATTATCACAAGGGGAGCGATCGGTATACATACGCATGGGATCCTGTAACAAGGAAGGTGAAAGAAGTTGACGATATGGAGGTGCCCTGGGATGCAAAAAGCGATCAGATCTTTTGGCGCGGCGCCACTACTGGAGGAGGTAGCACCCCACCAGGTTTTTCTCCGACTTATCAGCGGCACCGGTACTCGTTTTTCGTGATTTACAAAAAAAAAACTCACCGCGAGCTCTTCACCCAGATTCCTCCGCATGGCTCACGAAACTGCGCCTAACAATGTGACGATTGTCCATGCGTCGCCTTCACGACCCAACACCTTTGTTTCGTCGTCAGTCCCTGCCAAGGACCTCAACGATGACATTATGGACGTGGCATTTGTCTCCGTGACTGGAAGTTATCCCGGGGGCGAGTCCGAACTGCGAAAACACCATCGTTTCGCAGACAAGGTGCCGTTGGGCACGCACTGGTCGTACAAATACCTCATTGATCTGGATGGCATGTCCTATTCGGGGCGCTTCATGGGGTTGATGGCGTCGGATAGTGTCGTGCTCAAGTCAACAGTGTACAAGGAATTTTTTTCGGATTGGATACAGCCATGGTACGTCGTGTGATGCAAGTTTCGTTTGGGTTTGGAGTGTGACCGCACTTTCCAGGTTGCATTATATACCGATCTCGTCGTCCTATGCAGAGATCTACAACATTCATGCGTATTTCTCAGGGCCATCGGCATCCACGATGGACGTTGTAAACGCGACGGTGAAACAGACAGCGGATTGGGAAGCGATCAAGATAAAGAGGGACGGGGAGTTACGACAGATTGCCAGGGCTGGAAAGCAGTGGAGACATACGGTCGGGCGGACGATCGACATGGAAGGTGCGATATCTTCAACTTCTTGGAACAGGATAAACTGACGAGATGAATGGACAAACAGTGTATGTGTATCGATTGTGTTTGGAGTATGCTCGGCTCTGGGCGGATGATAGAGACACGACGGATTTTGTGCTGTGATTGTTTGGAAGGTTGGCCTGATCAAGGAATATGTGATCCATGATGCATAGTTGTTGTATCGATATATCATAGACTCTAGCTTGCTCTTCATAATACGCATCGTTTTGCTGCCAGGTCAGACATCAAGGCGACCATATCGACTTGATGTGAGCTTCCAACGTGAGAGACGATTCCCATCCGGGTCTACCACCGTTATCGCCACCATTTGTCCGAGATGACGATGAGAAGATCCAAAGACATGGCGCCGCGTGCACGTCTAGAAGGTGTCGTACTCTGTACCCTTTTTGCTCCACCGGCTCGTTGCTGTCATATCGGATCGCGCAGCAGAACCTCGTAATGATTCACTATGTTCGAGTATGGTTCGAGTCCACGTTGCTTCTGCACGAATTTTCCAGAGAAAGATGTTGGTCAAGAGTGAAAAACGGTTCGGCCAGGTGGTGAGTTGCCGTTGTTGAAGTCGAGCGGGATCAAGTCGTACTTGCTCGGCATTGCATGGCATCCTGTCACAATTCTAAACTCCGAAACATTCTCCGCAGGAGAAACCAAAGCGGAGACTAAATGACCCTTCATGTGTATCATATATAATTGTGGTGCTAGTGAAACGAGTTTCGCAGCTTTGGGTGTGCTTTACTGTGGGTGAGCGCTTGAGCTCGGTTGACTGCACGGCTGGATTCTTACAAGCTTTCGCTGGCAGTCGTATCTCACTCCACACCGCGTTGGTCAGAACACATGTATTGACCTGTCAAACATGATAAGGTCCTTCACAGAAGACCGTCTCTGAGATCCCAACGCATCTCAATTCGTGGCAGCCGCAGCTGGAATTGCCCGGACGTGAAACCTGTCATATCCTGATAGAGCAACAGTTCACCGCGATGGACGGTCATTCTGTCGAGGGTAAACCGGTAATAGCCAGCCAAAACGTACCCAACAGAGGTTTACCTCTTTAGATGGTCTGGCCACCAGACCAAGTGCCGACGGCCTAAAGCTTCAAGCTTCTACTCCCACACTACTGACCCTTCCGTCTCGATGACCCCAACAGAACTCGAAAACGTTCACCCATCAGTGTCACCAAGCAACGCCGAGGAGAAACGCGATTCTGGCCTAAACCGTGATGCATTTGAAGAAATTGTTCAGTGTGTCGCAGTGGGCGACATTTCAGAGTATGCGGTGACGATCGAGGGCGAGGAGAAGACGACATGGTTCGTTTGGTTGCTCGTCTGCTGTTGTACCATTTCGGGTTTACTCTTTGGTACGTTCGAAGCGCAGGGCGGTGCGTGGCGTCTACTGATGCGCAATCACGTTCTCAGGTTACGATACGGGCGTCATTTCTGGTGCGCTCGTGACAATCAATGGCGATTTGGGGCCAAGTGAGCTCTCGAATGGTCAAAAGGTGAGTCTTGTTCAATGGATGTATGCCTTTCTAAATTCAGTACTGTAGGAATTCATTACTTCGGCGACAACGTTGGGTGCCCTACTCGGTGGTCTCGTTGCGGGCGCCATGTCAGATTGGACGGGCCGCCGTCTCGTTCTCGGTATCGCCGACGTCATCTTCATAGGTGGTGCTATTGGACAAGCCGTGTGTCACACCGTATGGAGCATGGTGAACAACTTGGTTCTACATCATGCCCATCTCAACCTTTATCGCAGATCGGAGGCCGCTTTCTGATCGGAATCGGTGTAGGCCTCGCATCCTGCATAGCCCCACTCTATATTCAAGAACTCTCCCCTACGCGCCTCCGGGGCCGAATGGTTGTTCTCAACGTCGTCATGATCACCCTCGGACAAGTCATCGCCTATGGGATCGACGCGGGATTTGAGAATTTGAACCACGGTTGGCGGTGGATGGTCGGATTGAGCGCGGTACCTGCCGGGTTACAGCTCGCCGTGTTGGCATTTTTACCTGAATCGCGTGAGTGTTTGTGGTAGCATGTGGTACATCGTGCTTATCTCGCTGACACATACGTCCTGTTGGGACAGCGCGTATTCTGGTACGGAGAGGGGACATGGATGCCGCATATAGGGTGCTCGCACGCGTGTACACGATAGCTACCCCAGAACAAGTGGAGCGCAAGGTAAGACGCTCTAGAGACTTGCCTGTATGCTAGTTGACACACGTCACGCTCACAGCTCAGCGTCCTTCATGCGACCGTCCGACAAAGCATCGAGATCGCCAACTCCACCACATTTTGGGAACGACTCGGTTCGATGCTCTGGACCCCAGCAAACCGCCGTGCGTTGAGTACGTCTGAGACCTGTTGGTCGAGTGTTCACTAACGCCGAATTATCTCCTACCGCGTTGTTGGACAAAACAAGTCGTCGCTTGTGGCATGCAAGCATTTCAACAATTGTGTGGGTTCAATACGCTCATGTATTACTCGGCCTCGCTCTTTCAGGAGATTGGGTTCAATCAACCGACGGCGGTCGGACTCATCATTTCGGGCACCAACTTTTTGTTTACGCTGATTGCGCTCAAGTTTGTTTGCATTCCTCAAGTTGAGAGTGAGCGTGCTTAAACGTCTCTCTAGATGGATCGACATTATTGGTCGGCGACGTATCATGCTGTGCTCTTCCCCTGGAATGGTCGTCGGGCTGACATTGGCTGCCATTGCATTTCACTGTGCGCACATACCAGCTTGCCTTTGGGGATGTTGACATCTCATCATCTTTCAGTCATGACCAAACACACCGGCAATGTCCTCGTCACAGGTGAACACTACTCACAGTCCTGGTCTGCGATCGTGCTCGTGTCCATGATCATTTTCGTCGCATCGTATGCAAGCGGACTAGGCAACGTACCTTGGCAGCAAGGCGAACTCTTCAGTCTTGAAGGTACGACCCTCGTCCTCGTCGCTGCTCGATATAGCTGATCGTTTGCACCGCTCTCTCTGCATTTCACCAGTCCGCGGTATCGGTACCTCCCTCGCCACAGCCACCAACTGGAGCGCAAACTTGATCATCAACTCGACCTATCTCTCGCTGATGGCCAAGATCACGCCCTCGGGCGCGTTCGGGTTTTACGCTGGCCTCTGCCTGCTCGGGCTCATCTTCTGCGTGTGCTGTTTCCCGGAGACGGCTGGGCTGAGCTTGGAGGAGGTGCAGTGGGTGTTCAAGGACGGGTTCGGGATCCGGCAGAGTAGGGAGCTGCGAGAGCGGAAGCGCGCGGTGATGGCGGGGTTGGTGGGAGCAAAGGGGGCATAGTTGGCAAACGTGGGCACCGTGCAAGTGCCCCAAGTACGGGAGACGAAACGACGTAAAGGATATTCACGATATGCCTGTCAGTCTGTCCATTCTAAAAAGGGAACCAGCGATACCATCCATTTTATCAAAGGATTGCCGTGATCTGTCCCTCGCTATTTTAGCTGCACCTCGGAGGACGCGGGTTGGCGTGATTCCTCTATTGCCAGTCGACAAGTTGAGGTGTGTCTATACAGAGAATCCGTAGCTTCTGCACACGATGATCTGATAAATCTATGCGGACGTCTTTGTCGCCTTCCAAAACGCAGCCTTGTATACATATCCGAGCATGGACTGATCATTGCTCGTATAGCTCGTCTCGATCGTCCGCTCATCCTGATAATACAGATTGATCGTTGCCTCACCCAAGAGAGAAAATAGACTCACAGTCAATCTAAATCCAACCTTGTGTGCCAACGCCTTCACCTCCTCCAAGTCCAGCTCTATCGACGGGTCGTTGGTACTGTTGTTTTCAAAGTGCCATAACAGCGGGCCTAGAGCACCCATGCGTTCAGACGGAGCAAGCCAAGAGAACAAGACCCACCGAGATTGATCCAGACGCCGTCTGGCGCAAGTATGCGATGGATGACACGGAGATAGTTTACGATATTCTTGGCCTGTGTTTTTATTCGATGGGTGATGTGATTCGGGGTGGATCGGCAAGGTACGTACGGTGTCGATGAAGAAACAGGTGAGTACAGCGTCCCAATGTCCAGCGTGCGGTTCGCTCTCGTCCGTGTCAGCGGCGCCGTATATTTCCTCAAAGTCGCCTAGCGTAGAGCCGGGACATGCGGGTGAGGCAAAACAGAAGAAGAGGCGGGCACATACCAGCTACCAAGGAAAAGTCTGAACCTGGAGGTAAATCAGATGGAAGAACGTCGGGGATCTTTACGGAGCGAAGCAGCGCATCCTTGGAGGGGATGTTTGAAAACGAGTGGACATATGGGTATATAGTGTGCTCTCCGATCGACTCAGTCCTTTAGCACGAGTTAAGCAGAGGGGCATGCAGTACGGAAGGGGAAACATACTTGTTGAGAATAAGGAACGAGGAAAGAAGCATGTAATGAGAGAATTCGTTTCCTTGACATGCGAAACCTAATGATCGACGTCAGTAATATACTCGAAGAATAAATAGGAGGGGGTTTAACCAAGCTTCGCTACATCATACGCCAGTCTTCCTAGACCCGCTCCGGGGACGAGAACGCGGATCGTCCGTCTGAAAATTTCAAGTCAACCATCACATTTATGCTCGCCAAAATTATCGAATGTGACCTGTCTCGACCCTCGAAATGATCCTCCAGCGCTTTTTTCATAGGCCCGTAACACATATCACGTTCGGCTTTCCCCTGATGTTACACATCAACGATTGGCAGGTCAGACATTGAATGGCAGAAACACGCACGTCTTCGCTCCAATCACGAACGAATTGCTTGAGTGTGCTCCTCAATTTATCCATGTCAAAATCCGTGGCTTTGTACTTTGCCTGTCCCTGCTGTATTCTAGGATCCATTGTTCCCGCTCCCTGAGGGTGCTCGTGCGTGTGCCCATGCAAGCGAGATTTATCCTTACAGAAAAATGCATGGAAGAAGACCTGACAATGCGATCCACTTCGAACCAGACCTACCTCGTTCACCAGATACCGCAGGAATCGGTGTCGGAGACGCCGGGTCCTCCAACGTGGCGTCTTCATCCACTTCGCCATCCTCTCCCACACCTATATCGTGTCCAAATATTTCAGGATTCGCGACGATTTTATGTAGAAAGTCGGCGTTGGCGAGGATGGCGTTGTCGATTTCTTGGAGTTTACGTTTGTACCCTATTAAATCAAGTAATGCCTGGTCATCCCGGGAAAGTGTGTATAGGTCTTTTCGGCGACGATTATTGGCTGTAAGCTGTGGCGAGAAATGAACATCTGGCCCATTTGTTTCGATAAGAGGCGCAGTTACCGAATATCGAGCATATTGTCGAAAAGTGGCGACAACATTTGAAAAGTGGATTTGCTCTTCTTCGATGTCTTCGTCAGAGAACTGAGGCGACATCGTGCAGGTGTCGTAGATAAAAGAGTGCTAGATGACTGGAACCCACGTGGTTTTGTTTGTTTCTAAAGCTCTTGCCAAACAAACGTCCCTGTCATCCCTAGTTACACTTGGTCACATACCTCCATCATACAACCATGGTACGTCCGTGTCTTATAGAGAGAGATAGACATCTTACAACTCGTTTGCAGGCGCGTAATGAAGAAAAGGCACAATCCATGCTCTATCGTTTCCGCGAGGCTCAAGCGGCAGAGCTAGGCCTCGGTACCCGTGCTGACAGACGGCCCAAGATGGCTAGCGCATGCAAAAGTCTACGCGAATGCGAACGCTGGAGAGGTGAAATACTACGCGAGATTAGCAGAAAGGTATCCAAGATTCAAGATGGTACGTTCCGCCATCTCCGGCTTGTCCACGCCCACTCACGCGTTCACTTGCAGCCGGTTTGACGGACTATGAGGTACGAGATTTGAATGACGAGATCAACAAACTGTTGCGCGAAAAGCGACACTGGGAAAACCAAATCATTGCTCTTGGAGGGGCGAATTACAGACGGAATGTTGCTATGCTGGATGATGATGGCAAGGAAGTACCCGGTACTAAGGGATACAAGCAAGTCCCACTTCCTCCTCCATCTCAGCGCACCTGTTTATGATTAACAAGGTACTTTGGTCGTGCCAAAGAACTTCCTGGCGTACGTGAGCTCTTCCAAAGTCGGAAAAAGGAGGAAGAGGAAGAAAACCAAGCTCTGGCGTATTACAAAAAATTTATGCACCAAGGACCAGCCTACTTTGGGGACTTGGATGAAACGCAATCGGGAAGTGAGCTGATAGAGTTCGAAAAGGAGGCAGAGGAGGCAGAGTGGCAGGAGGCGCATCGACGGATTCGGGAATTGCTCGAGATACCGACGGACGAACCTGTACCCGACATTCCTCGCGCTTCAAAAGAGTCCGCATTGCCAAGAGAACCCACAGTGCCTTCATCAGCAGGAGATTCGATGCAAGGCCACGCCAAGTTGGCAGCGTCGTACATATCATTCCTCTCCGCAGAGGATCTTCTTCCGCCAAAAATGCCGACCAGTGAGGAAATGGAAGGCGTGCTACTCAAGTTACAGAAAGAGGCATTAGTGAACGAGTACTTTGGGGACTCGTACTAGGTGTAATTTATACGCTCTCTTATACTGCACTGCCGCACAATCATTATGGCTCTGATTGCTCCTCCGATGTGCTACTGTATATTACAACTAGGGAACCAGGGTAGTGCGTCCATATCAACTGAGGTTTTCCAAGGCCATGGAAGACTCGAGAATACTCTGAGTTTGATCCCTTCTTGACTTGGGAGCCTTTACAACCAGGTCTGCTTGTTGTCTGAATGGAACAAATCGGTCATTGGCCGCAGGAATTAAACCAAGGGATGCTTTGGGCTCACAGTCGCATCCGCAACAATAGTTTGCGATTTGTACTTTGGATATCGGACGCTGTCTTCATGGCATGCTCAAAGAGTTCAGCGCGGTGGTCCGTCTTCTTCGCCTTTAATATCTGTGAAGAAGAGAGTGAGTCATTTGAGCCAACCTCGCCACACCATTTCCCGGATGATTACCTTGTTCTGGCTATCTACACGTCCCTGAATTTGCTCACTCTGAATGAGAGCGACTACTTCCCGTTCGACTTCCTCTATACTCCAACCGAACGCCAAAGCCATGCGGTCAAGGCGAATCGTCTCAAACGGTTGAAAGTAGAGTACAATGGCAGTGTGTCTCAAATGTTGAGTGAGATCATTCACATGGACGCCTAGGTGTACGTCGATGTAATGCCTTGTCTATCCAAATAACGTTACAACTGGCTAGTCGGATAAGCCAAAGGGAAATCTCACCGAGTATCTTGCGAGGATCTCTAAGGTCGTCTTGAAATCACTGGACATGTATGCTTGTATGAGGTCACGAATATATGGTTCCTGTTCTACATATAGAGAGAAAACGGCGTTTCCGAGAAGCTGCGTCTTGACCGCAAAGCGCGACAGGCTTGCGAGGGCACATAGCGTACCATAAATAGCGATATCACTTGGAACTACGAGCTGCGCGATCGAGGTCTTGAGCCATTGTATGAACTCTCTAGGGTGGTTCTCACCTTGCCAACCCAATCGCCAAGTTGGGACGGAGAACCGAGTCGCAGGAATGTCAAAGCTGCCTTTTCATAACTGCCTTGACCAAGGTGCCATAGAGCCATGGCGAAATCGAGTTTTGACTGCACTTTCTCGCGTTCTGAGCTTACTTTCTTTGACGAGGGCTGAGTCAAAGGAGAAATTGGGCCGCTTTCAGCAGTAGCAGAAGTTGCCGTAGCTGTACTTTCCAAAGCACCGTCTGCTTTATATATGTAGGACGATATATGCGTGTAGTTGCGTTGCTCGATCACGAGCTGCAGACACGATCGATCACTTCCATGGATTCGACTGACCTTTTACAGCCCAGACGCACCTCTAAAACGGAAAGGCACATGTCTAGCACATGCTGACTCGTCGAACAAAACTCGCGTGATTTCGTCAGATGTTTCAGCGCAGATGCGAAATCGCCAGTGGCACGGTGATATTCTCCAAGGTCTCTATGTGCCAGCTGTGTCGCACCGAACGGTCACCGCTTCAACACACGCAGACGGGATAAACAAGGGCGAAGAACGCACCCGGATACTTTCTTTTATCATGCTGTTCGTGTATGTCTTGAGTTCGACCTCCAGTTTTGTTCGTTCTGCAACGTTTTTTTTGGTTACTTCCTCGATCCAAGCAGTATCCACCTCCACGACCTCGCTGGGAGGAGGTAGTCCCTGGCCTTCAGGCAACGCCGCCACACTTGCATATGCTACCAAGGCAGCCTGAGCGAGCGACGGATCACGCAGACGGTACAAGTGGTTGAACGCGAGCTTCAATGCTTGAGGCGCTATGGCAGGACAGGAAGCAATGATATTAAGAAGTCTGTCCACCGCAGTGCGGCCTATGCATGGGTCTATAAGCGTGCTTCGTTGGATTAGGCAGTCTTACCCGTGTAGCCTGCAATGTAGGCGTCAAGATCAAACGGGTGGGCATCGTCAACAGGTCGTGCGACTCGTCGTCGAGGCTGTTGGGTCGTGTATTGGTTGGGAATTTCAGAATCGATCGGGTCGACGTCCATCATTTTGGTGACGATACAACAAATCGGATCCATGAGCGCTAGGAGTGCTGAATGCAGGAACGAGTCATGTACTGCCACAGCTGAACTTCTTTGTAGGGCACTTGGCACAGTTGGTAGCGCGCACGCTTCGCATTGAAGATTGCGTGAGGTCGTGGGTTCAACTCCCACAGTGTCCAACGATTTTTGTATGGACACGCACTCTCAAAGGTATTGTACGGGCACACACTCGTCTTCCCAACTCTTTTACAATCACACAGTCAACAGCTTCTGTGTTGCCCTTGATACAGTACTCTCTTCGATTGGGTGGAACCGTACCCACTCTGGACTCTCATTGCTCAAGGCACTTTTACTTGTGGAGAATGCAAGCCGATTCCAAACCAGATTGATAGCCTGACCGCGATGAAGCGAAACGTGCCAACGATGTACTCTACAAGGTGGTCGGGGAAAGGGCGCGTCGTCTCTAAATCGACACCCCATCCAGCAGAAAAAGGGAGGATGCCCTGTCTGCTGCTAGGCGTGCGGCAAATGTATCTCGCGAACCATCCCTCATCAGACGGGAAAGGTCGGAGAGATCAGCCTCGGAACCCGTCACGCCTGTCAGTGGTAAAGAGCGAGAACGACGCCGAGAGCGCGAACGAGACACGCACGACACTCGATATTACCAAGAGGAAGTGAGACGACGGGAAGATGAAGAGGTAGCCAGGAGACGGAATAGAGAGCAAGAAGGTATACTGAAACGGCAACAAGAAGCAGAGGTTGCATCTCGGGCAGCTCGCCGGAGTATTCTCCCTTCACCTTCATATACATCGGTGCCCTCGACCCAGACTCATCAACAACGTCAAGCTTCACCAAGGAATGGAGGAACGGTCTACGAGGATGTCCTGCCACCTCCTATGCCATTAGAGAGTCCGACGAGGTTGGTCTGATCGCGGTTTCTGTGTTCATATCTCAACATTGTAATAGGCATCAGACGCCATCTGTGAAAGGGTACGTGGACCAGACCGGTCAGCTATCACACAGGAGTCGCAGGGTTCACCATCTCTTCCATTCTAGTCCTTCATACCTGATCCCAATCACGACCACATCACCTCCCCGGTTTGCCGAACCAAGGAAGCATTCTATCCCCATCCTGATGTTCTTCTCTATTTCCCCTTTCGCCAGATCTCAAATTGGTACTCATTGCTACACTCTGCGCCGATCGCGCGTGGTGGAATGGGACGTGAAGGACGCGGACAAGGGACACGTACAGATGAAAGACATGCCGCTGGAGATTGTGAATCTCATGTGAATACGATCGAATATCCATTGTCTTGTTTGTCCTTTCCCACCTTCACTTTGCCCAGCTCTCTTTCCCTCCTTTGGTTTCTTTTTTCTTCTTTGCATATTCGTCCAGTACTACACACCTTGTTTGATATACCTATACATTGTCTCACATCACACTCTATTCCACGTCAAAGTGAGAGACGTTCTGCACAACGTCGATCTCTGTTTTCTTGTTCTGCCATACATGGTGCATTAATCGAACCTACGGTTTTGGCACTAGCGTTCTTCCATCGGCGACTGACTGAAGTACTTAGTGCTACTAGAGCAGCGGTGCCATGGTCGACTCAAAACATAAGCGCTCGTTCTAGTACTCCGCACTTTCATCGTCCCTTGGTCCGAACCACATACTCTCTTACAACAATTCGCTTGATCCAATTCAAAACATGTATGTGCACCCATTACATTCAGATATCCCTGCTCAAGTGACGTGGATCAAGGACTTATACGGTCACCATCAAAGGTATTTTAGGTTCGCTATTGCATGTGAATCTAATTTCTTCTAGACGTCGAGGTTCGCAATGAATCACGGCGCATACACCCGCTTTCGAGGCAATATTACGTTCGATTTTCC
>JBBPTN010000246.1:0-28315 GCA_038094075.1 Xerocomus spinulosus | reverse complement strand
CGTGCCAGGAAGAGACGACCTGGCCATTCTGTTCGATGTAGACTCTGTGATCTGATAGCTGATCAGTGTACGCTCACGACGAGGAGCCACACACACCGAGCGTATTGGGGGCTTTGATTTGACGGGCGGTGTGTTCTGCAGAGGTGTGGGGTGAGCAGGACGGGCTGGACGAGCAAGGCAACGTACGGGCAGCCATGGACGGTCTAGTTGAGAGATGGCAAAGGTGTTGGGAGAGACGGAAAGCGGCGGGTCTGTACATTTATTAAATACTAGCTACTAAGTATGTACCAAAGTACTACCCGCGCAAGTCCAAGCGAAGCAACAGCCGCTCCACATGCCGTCGCACTTGCCCATTCCATTCCTTGCCTCTCACAACTGTCCGCTGAAGTACCGTCTGGTTGCCTGTGCTCATCATCAGGTTCGACTTGGACGCATCCCCCGCTGCTGTAAACGGTTGCTGGCAGGTCGAGAGCGATAGCTGCTCGTAAAACGAAGCCAAGAGCGTATGCAGACTCTGTTGGTCTACTATCAGCAACATCTCTCTCCGCACACGACCACGCTTACCTGGTTGATCTCCGACACCACCTGAAGTCGCTCCCGAACCATCGCACCTACCTTGTCGTCACCCCCTGCTGCAAGACTGCCTTCGAACAACAAGGCTGGGAGCACATCCCCTCCCCATCGCTCAACCTGTGCCACGAACCGCTCGCAGACCTCGAAAATAGGTCGGAGAATCGCAGCAAGCGTTGGATGGGAAAGCAAGCATCCCGTCAAGAGACGTTCGAGATAGGTGGTGTGGAGGTTCCGAAGCGTCGTAAAATCGACACAAGCCCGTTCACCGTTCGTTCCTGCATCGATACTTCCCCCGCCATGTGTAGCCTTGAATCCTGTCCGTCCAACAGTCTCTGGTCTGGTACGCTGGTGTCCGTCGAGTAATTCCCTGAACCGCCTAAACTCGACCTCAATAACATCCACCATGACATACCCAAACAGGCAATCAAGAAACCATCCCATGTCCCTTACCACTCCCCATCCGCAACGAAGCAGTTGCTTCCGCACCTCAACATCCTCCGTGGTACCACCCTCTCCAAGCCCTGTCCACCTACGTCGGGCACGCTGAGCATTCGACAGCGATGTCCAGCATGTATGGATACGAGTGTGTGTTTTCCGCAGCGATGCCAGGTAGTTGAACAATGCAGAGTAGATCTGCAGATCAGATGCATGCAGGAAAAGGTCAAGAGGCCAGGCCACATCGTACGTGAGAACTAGAGTGGTTCCGAGAAGGAGATCATCGAAAGAAGTGGGTTCCCCAGGATTACTGGTGGTAGATGATGCGAGCACCTTGTCACCAAGAAAGGGAAGCAAGGGTCGGATGGGCCCAGACGGCATTTGGAATTTGAGGCGCAACAGGGATGGGTCGTGCTGGGCTGTCGTACCCAAGGATGCTCTGAGCAATGCAAGATTCAAATCTTGTTCCTTGATCATGGAAGTGCCACCAGAACGCGTGGTTAATCGAGATGTTTTGAGGTGTTCAATGTCTCGTATGAGGGCAAGGCTAAACTCTCCGTTGCGCAAAAGAAAGTAGTTTGCACTACAAACGTGAGCACCGACACGATCTTGAGCTGTGAGAGGCCTACAGTGAAACGACGGATTCTTCGACATCCTTGTGTGTGAGGACGTTTAGCCATAGCCATTCGCTGATGTTTGTCCGGATTTGAGAGATGACTAGATCAAATCTGTACTGATCTTCGGGCAGCACGGTGTCAAGTAGATTGGCATGTTGCAAGGCTTGCTCTCGTGGAATCTGACTTTCCCACTTTTTCTTTTTGACTGTTGCGATGGCCCGCCCGACATACATGATAGATTCGCGAGACTGATGAGATACGCACGAGGGCATCGAACCGTCGAGAAGGGTAAAACCCTTTGACGCGAGAGGATCGACGGACGAGAGTGAGCCATGGATCAAGAATGCCGCCAGCTGTCCGCGCCATGTACGTTGGACCGCAGCTGCCAACGAGGACATGATTTGGGAGATGCGATGTACGCCCGTTTTCGAGCGGGTGAGTAGCATATCGATCAATGGGCCTGGCTGCCACTGGTCTCGGGACTCGACCTGTGTCATCAAGGACACGAGAGCGGCGAGCGGTGCGTCCCATTCCGCGAATGTAGCACGCACTGCGGCGAGGGGGACAAAGAATCCCTGGGCAACAAGTTCTGGATCGCGGTGGAGGACTTTTGCCTCTGTGTCCACGACGAGGCTCTCGTAGTCATCCTTGAGGATTTGATTCAGCGTCGCGCACAATGCACAGACATATCTCGACTGCGATCGCGACAACACTTTAGATGTCCTTTTAATTGTGCGATATCGAAGTGCGAGTTGGCCGAGTACTTGAAGACATTGTTCTTCACCAGGGTGTAGGAGAGGCTTGAATGCAGGGTTAAGACTGTAATCAAAAGTGAAGAGCGACGACGAATGGCCAGCGAGGACGAGCAAGACCTCCGCAATCATGTGAGCACAGCCACTCTCTCCATGTCCACCCAGCTACTAGAACGACAGCCAGGCAAGGGAATACATCTCTCACTCGCCCTCGACGACGCGTTCACCGACGGGGACGACCAACCCCTCGAGTTCAGCTCTGCAGCCGTTCGCGAATACTTGACTGAGCAAGAACACCGGACGACGACGGAAACGAGCTCGGTCGACGGACTCGACACCTCGATATCAACACTCTACCTGGATGGAAGCGCTGGATCCAAGTCGGACGTCGTCTCGCCATCGCATACATCGGTCGACGAGGCATCACACGATGAGCCCGACGGACAGCCCGCCGCAGACCGTGACGACGAACATGTTCACCCTTTGGTACACATCGACGTCTCCAAACCCCCATCCAGCCGCGTCGTCGTCGTAGCACACGTCGAGGAGGACTCTCTATCCTCTGACGGACCAAGTCCAAAGCCGTCAGTGCTGGACCTGCCAGCGATGACCGCCTCTTCCTCACTTCCAAATGCCCAAGTGTCCGTTCCTCAACAGATTCACAGATCATCACGTTCAGCTGGACCGACCATTCTTCAAAAGGTGGTAAGCAAAACACGACCGCATTTTCTTCCTCCAAAGAATCGAAAGGAAGACCTTAAACACCTCGCTGATTGGGAAGCCATGATGAAGCAGAGTCGGTCAGCAGGTAACTCCATTCAATCCATTTCCCTCTCTCTTTACTGATCAGGAACTACAGAAGAGAAACGGCAAAAGGCTCTACAAGAACGCAAGCTGGCCCGCGAACTCCGTGTCGAACAATCCATTCATGTGTGGGACAATGTAATAGCCCCTGACTGGCGTGTCGTACATCGAGATCCTGGCCTTCGCAAACTATGGTGGAATGGAATTCCTCCCAAGTTTCGTGCCATGATGTGGGAGCGTGCTGCTGGCAATGCATTGACTCTGAGCAAAGGTACATTGGCCGTCAAAAAGGCGTGAATTCTGACTCAACCTGTGCATCCTTTTTAGACAGTTACCGCACATGTCTCTCGCGCGCACAACGCGCCCTGTGTTCAGGTGTCTTTCCTCAGGAAACGCTTCAGTTGATCGAAGATGACATACGTGTCACACTCCCGGCGCTCCACATCTTTCACCCTGAAAACGGCCCCCTCTACCAAGACCTAAAGGACTTGCTTTGTGCATGGGTCGTCTCGCGTGCGGATGAAGGCCAGGGATATATTTGTGGGGCGTCAAGAATCGCTGCCATGATTCTCCTTGTCAACATGTCCGCGCCACAAGGTTTCATAGTGATGAGAAATCTACTAGAAAGGCATTGTCTAAGATCCTTTTACGGGGATACAAGCACAAAAGAAGATGTAAGTCGTACTACAGACGAATGGCACAGTCTGACTGAAACACAGTGCTCAGGTTGACGCTTATTATCGGTAGGAGCTTCGTATTGCCATACTATGTGACGTTCAACTTTTGGCATAGGATTTTTGACACGTTGCTGGCAGACAGTATGCCAAAGAGTAAGCAATGCCTCTTACGTATGTGCGATGGCAGCTGACAACACTTGGACTCAGTCTACTTCAACTTTAAACAGCACCAAATATCTCCAGCAGAGTATCTCCCAAGCTGGATAAGACCGCTGTTTCTGGATCATTTGCCCTTTGAGGCATGTGCCAGATTGTGGGATGTCATCTTGCTGGAGGGTGACTCATTTCTATTTCGCGTGGCGCTCGCCGTTCTGGCAGTTTTAGAACCACGACTTTTCTTCCCTGATCGGCAAGAGCTGCTTGAACTTCTCAGGTGGGCCAGAATGCGCCTCTGATTTTTGCATACTTGACAAGGACATGTGTTAGTGGTGAGAACAAAGCAGCCATTGAAGTGGCTCGACGCGATGGACTTTCTCTCGATGGCGGAAAGTACGAGATATATGGGGTCGACGAGGAAGCACTCTGGGATCGGATCGAAAGTATGGATGAGTGGTGGAGGGAAACGACATGGAGGAGATTGACACAACGTGAATTACCAGACCTATAGCTACGGACCCCGCATTTTCGGTGGTGGAGAGACTAGCTGTCGCAATTGTCACCCTACACTATCTTCATCTTTAGAAGCCGTTTTATAGAGTGCATACATCCTTCTTCGATTTGAATCCCGAGTCTCTTCGGCGCTCGCAACGGCGAACAACTGTTTCAGGATGGCTTCCCGCAGCACACTAGGAGGGGTCGGACCGTCTACGGTGCAGGGGACATCTACACGGGCGTTGGAGATGATCGTAGGAAATTCGAGGGCTGAGACGCGTGCTCGTTTATGAGGAACTGAAGATCGTGGCCGCAATCCAGCGAGTAGAGGCCTGAACAACGATTCCTCGAGATGTTTGTGGGTTGTCCTTGTCTGTGTGTGAGCGGCAAGGAAGATAAAGGGAGACAGTAATGCAAGGATAGGTACGGGGGTAGGTGATTCGGAACTAGACAGGGCCTTCTCTAGTTCCTCCAGGTAGATTTCTGCTAGATGAAAGGTAAGACCAATTGGCACGCGCACGTCGGTGGGACTGGGCTGGTAGATCAACAGATTGGAAGGAGGTCAGGAAGTGCGGTTTTACCAGAGTGGACCACCCGAGTGTGTGAGTATAGAGGTGTATTCTTCGAGGGTGGAGGAATCCCATTTGGTTCGCATGAGAAGCCTGAAAGAGGCATTGACAAAACGACGGACGAGCATGTAGTACTTGTCCATTCTGCAGAGAGATTGAGGATCAAGAAAAGAAGACGCGTACATACATACCGTAGGCGGTCTATCCCATTCCATTCTCTGATGGTGGTGATCCAGAAACCTTTGAGGAAGCCAAGTGAAGCTGAGATGTTGGTGATTGTGAGGAGAAGCTCTGCCAGCTCCTGAGCAAGGTCCTGCTGTACGCGAGCCTTGTCAGACATCCAAAAACCTGTTCATAGATATAAGGACAATGAAGAGGGTGTTGAGCGAGGACTTGCAGTAGAACAATCCCTTCCACAACTTGGCGATCTCGATTTCTGGAAGAGATGCGTTTTCGGGGTTGGATAGAAACGACGCGAGGTGTTTGACAGCATTGTCTCTCGTTTTCTTGTCTATAAAATCTGGTAAGCAAAGGGACGGTGGTGGTCGAGGACATACCAGACGACGCGAGATATTTGCCCAGCGGCGGTGTCGAGGTCATGTCTGGTAGATCGGATCGGAATACGGAAAGAATGATATTCGGTCACGTGATACTAGTCGCGTAATTAGTGTTTTTTTTCTGCTTTTCTTTCTTTAGTGCCACCATCATCACTGTCGGGCCTATGTGTGTATTGCTGACCCATTGCCATTACCAACATTGGGCGTGTTGCTGTCCTCTCTGACGGATATGTAAGTACACTGTGTAATCATTCTATTGTGGAGCAGCACTTTACACATGATCAACTTTTCAAGGAGGCTCATTTAAGGCCAATGTAGCTGAGGTATAATCGTCATTGGCATTCACGACGAGGAGAGGAAACATATACTTTCACAAGGTTAGCAAGGATCTGAAAGTCTGTAGGCATGATCATGGGTGGTGTTATGCCAAGCGATCCTGCCCATTGTCCTCTTTGATACCATAGCGCCAATGGGAATCTACACCAATCCAATACACTTGTGAAATTGCAGTCACATTAAAGGCGGAATCTATCTGTCGCTTGATCTGTTGCTCTAGCAATTTTCTTGACAAGAACTATGTTTTCCTCAATCTTCCGTTCCTCATCACCAACAGTAACAAACAATCACCCAAGATGAAAGGACCCATCACTTGCCACGGTCAGCTCCATCTCGTCTTCGTCGTTGTGGACGATGCCCGCTGACATTTACAGTCCTGGATGTGTCCATTGGAAGACCCGCAGAGGGTGTCCAGGTCAGTCTTCAGCGTTATCGCGAAAACGGTGATTTTGGCGTGTTCGATCCCATCTCTCACCAGTTCAGTTCCGTTTTCTTTCTTCAACGCCATCGTTGACCCCCCTCTTCAGTGTCACTGACGCAGATGGTCGCTGCATTGCACTCCTTCCCCCGCGCGACTCTGAGGGGGCACAACTACCCCCTTTCCAAATTGCCACTGGGATCTACAAGATCGTGTTCAAGCCACAAGCGTATTTTGAAAAGACAGGCAGAAAGTGCTTTTATCCATGGGTCGAGGTCATTAACCCAACACACGCCTCGTTGCTGCTGACTGACCATCATACAGATCCCATTCCAAGTCGAGAATCCAGACGAGCATTACCACGTTCCTCTCCTCGTCAGCCCATATTCATACACAACTTATAGAGGCAGTTGATTCGCAGTGCGACAAGATTATACACTGTACAATGTCCTCTTGTACTACACTGGACCAGTGCGTGTGATGATCAATCCTAATCATTCTCGCATGCACAAGGGCTATTGCACGACCACTCTCGCATACGGCACGCCCTTGATGTGCACTCCCCTCATGGATGCCTTGACGTTCTGGCTAAAGACTTCTCGGTTCCTCCGCAGCTCTTCCGCAGCCTCTGTAATATTGTCAACAGACAGCGACGGAGAGTGACTGTGCTTGCCCACCTTTGTTCAGTGGATCATCTGCGTTCGGCTCCAGGAACAGATACTGTAATCCGACCATCACAGAGTTCAAATTCAACACTGGCTTCCAGTCTTCTCGAAGAATGTTCAGACAGACATTGCCCTCTAAATCTACGTTGGGATGATATATCTTGATATCGTAAGCATCTCGTGTCCCAAGGGGTGATGGAAAACGCGTACGGTTTGCGTGCATTTGACCTTTGGTGGTTCATGAGGATAATTGTTGTTGATCGTAAACGAGAAAACAAAGGCACCGCCGCGGTACATTCCTGTGCAGATTCAAAGTAAGCGTCGTAGTATGATAGAATCCGCGTTCCCAACCTTCGTCGGGGGTAATGGTGAGCGTAAAGTTGAGGAGATCGGCTGGGTCGGGGAAATGTGTCTTCATTGTCGGTGGTAGGTCAAGCTCGGTCAAGTCTAAGAGGTCAACGGGGTCTACAAGGCGTCCAGTATCAGTGTGAGTCGACAAACCTTTCTGTACGCGTATCTGTGCAGCGCTGGTCTTTGGCTTCCTCTTCGCTGCCGCATCCTCGTTCTTCTTCATGCTTAGGATCTGCGCAAGAGATCAGTCATCAGCGCTGTCGATGGCAGCGGTGCAGACCTTTAGCATCGTGAGCTCGTAAATTGCTGTGAGGTGGTGGGGTGAGGTAGAAATGAGGCGGCAGCTGCCGAGATCATGACCACACCATAACCAAGATGTCCCTCTCAGAGACGCTGCCTGTCATCGACCTCGACCTCTTTCTCTCTGACCACGACAACGCCGAGCGAGTACGACAGGAATGCGAAAAGGTAGATACAGCCTTTTGTCAAGTTCTTGGGGATACACTTCTTGTTAGGCTGCCAACGCGCTGATCAAGTACGGCGCCCTCCTCGTCCATGACTCTCGTGTGTTGGAGGGAGACAACGATTCGTTTCTCAATCTCGTCGAGGACTACTTTGCACAACCACTCCAGGAACTCAGAAAGGACGAGCATCCCGAAGTACAATACCAGGTTGGGGTCACCCTCGAGAACACGGAGAAGCCAAAGTGCGCCGTACACCAACCCTGCCTGGACATCATCGCCCGTCTTGATCCAGCAGAGAGACCGTTGGATATCTCTGGTCACCACCCAGATCCCAAGTGTCGTTTCTTTTGGAGAATGGGCATCACACCACCATACGGGACACAATACCCTGCGCTAAACGCACACAACATCACACCACAAGCCCTTGCCTTCAGGGACACCTGGCAGCCCACTATGGAGAAGTGGGGCAAGTACATGAGGGATGCGTACGGCGCTCACCTTTCACTCTCGCCGTCGCTCACGTCCGTCTTGTAGTGTTGAAAACATTGCAGAGATGACTGCGATTGGCCTCGGACTCCCTCGAGACACGATCAAGGAAGCGGGGAAATACGGGTGGGTGCACCTCCTTTGCCTACGGGTGTTGTACGCTCACTGGACACACGCAGACCACATCTACTTGGTCCCACTGCGTCCGATCTCACTAAATATGGAAAAAAGGATACCATCCTGGCAGGGTTTCATACCGATCTCAATTGTCTCACCATCCACGGTCGTTCTCGTTACCCTGGCCTTCACATCTGGGCACGGAACACCGGAAAACGCATTCCTGTCAGATTTCCTCCAACTGGACGCTATCTTCTCGTGCAAGCAGGGAAGCAGATCGAACATCTCACTGGAGGGCTCATCAAGGCCGGCTACCACGAGGTCGTCGTGAACGAGGCAACTGTCGAGGTCAGATGTATGCAGACACATGACTTTTCGCGTCTGACTTGCAACCATTCCAGACCATTTCGAAACGCAAGCTCAGCCACCCAGATCGACCCCTTATTAGAATCTCATCGACATTCTTCTGGACCCTTTCGTCTGATTTCGACCTCTCCCCAATACCGACAATGGTAGAACGTGTAAAAGTGCTCGAGGCGGTGTCTGATGCAGAAATTGCAAGTCTGTATCCCCCCATGAAAGTAGGACAGCAGGTCCAGAAGTAAGCATCCAGTTCATCCCTTTGAACTCTACCCGTCTGAGATGCGACCGCAGCGAACTCAAACACATTGCTCTGATGGCCTGATCAAAGTATGTATCTCTCACAACTGTTTTACTGTATCCTTGAAGTTGAATTCAATTATTGTAAATGTACGACGGATACCGTTAGACTCCAGGGGGGATCGCAGCTCCAAAGACACGAAGAACACTTTGGAGTTTCACCTTCATCTCGTCCCACTCAGCCAGAGGGTCCGAGAGCGCTGTGATGGCACCACCAGCACCCATAACCCACTCTTCTACGTGAGAGTCGGTAGCGGTCTGTGGGGAGCGAGGTTCAGATGTTTGATTGAACCGATCGTCGTACTTGAAGCAACTCCGAATGGTAACTGACCAGTCTCCACCGCCACCTACGCACCAGTAACCAAAAACGCCCGAGTAGATGCTCCGCTCATTGTCTTCGAGGGCTTGTAGGATTTCGATACTGCGTTTCTTGGGTGCTCCAGTCATACTGCCTACATATCAGGCGCCGCATTCAGATTGCGCAGACGAGTGCGGACGGGTAATCTTACCAGGTGGGAGACTGCGGCGCAGCAATTCCCAACCGAGAGCACCATTCGCATGCTGACTATCCCGCTCATCCGTAGATCTCCCTTGAATGACACTGACGAGCTGCCAGACGGTCTTGTACTCCTCGACTGCGCAAAATTGGGTGACTTCAACGTCTTCACCGATGACATTGTGAAGATCGTGACGGATGAGGTCGACTATCATCAGGTTCTCCGCAACCTCCTTCACGCTACCTCGAAGTGCTTGTTCCGCGACAGCACGCGTGATGCCAGGTCCCTTTCGAACAGTGCCTTTGATAGGACGTAGTTGATACGTTGGTCCGGGCGGACGAGAAAAGGAGAGAAAGCGTTCTGGAGATGAAGCCAGTAGCGTAGTGGGATGTAATCGAAGATACCCAGAGTGAGGGGCAGGGTTTAACTCCCTGAGATGTTTATAACGCTCCCATGATGAAGAGAGCCTGGAAGCCTTAAAGGTGGTTGGGTTGTTGAAAACGACTCTCGTATTAGCAGTAAGGCATAGCTCATAAGAGTCCCCTGCGTATAAGTATTCCTTTGCATTATTGATCCGAGAAATGTATAGGTCCTTGTCCGGTAAGATTACAGTTGCTGTACCAGGCCGCGCCTTCGTTGAAGAATTGACGCTATTATACGAGTGAGTAGGATGATGAGGGACGACAAGGTTGAGTCTTCCTGCCGTATCGGCCAGCCATTGTCCGTCATTGTCTATGATAGATTGAAGATAAATTAAGTCCGACTTGGTGTCGAGAACGATACTACGCTCCACGAATACTAGATTCACATCTGGATGTTGATTCTCTGCAGGAGACGCCGTTGAGGGCACGCCAAGCGATGTAACACCGAGCTTGTAGGATAAATAACCGACGAAACCTCCCCAAAAGGGAGAGTCGCATGAGCCATTATAGGCTTTGCGTTCGTTCATGAACGAAGATAACCACGACCAAACATCGTGAGGTTCTAAATGGATATGGGAAACCGCGTGTCCTGCGTGGAATGAAAGGCGGGTATCGCCAATAGAATATGTGATACGTGGAGACGATGCGTGGAGACAACCAATGACGGTATATCTGCCAGGTTGGGCGAGAGATTCCAGCATCACAAATGGGGATGACTCGTCTTTTGCGCCGAGAAGTTCGCATACAGCAAGTGTATTCACGCCTGGGAGATGTAGAGTAGACGTAAGAACTTTTCTCGGAGATGAAGGGTGGGTAAACGGAAGTGGTGGGCGGGGGTTTGGCCAGGATGTACCAAACCTTGCGGCAGACTCGGAATCCCATGGGTATACATGACGGTCTCGGGTAGCGTTCCAGGATCGAGCGAGACGCCAAAAGTTTGACATCACTTCGATGCCCCCACCTCGGGTGAGAATGGACTCGGGATGATACTGGACGGCCCAAAAGGGGCGCTTGGTATGTTTGAGAGCCATGACTGTTTTTTCAATCCCCAGATCATCAGAGGCCCACGCGAGTACTTCGAGGTCTTCAAGTCCAGTGAGCTGGGCATAGAGTGAATGGTAACGAACGGCTTCCACGACGCCGACGGCCTTGAATATGTCTGTGCCTGTGTGTTCTAGGATGGAGACTTGACCATGCTTTACGATAGGTAGCCTCTTGATGGTTGCACCACACTCTAGAGCAAGACTTTGCAGTCCGAGACAAACGCCAAAGATGGGTAACATGTGGTGCTCATCGAGCGCCCATAGATGCTTGATGACACCAATGTCCGCAGCGATATCAGGAGATCCGGGGCCAGGACCAACGATGATGGCAGAAAAGTAGGAAAGGAATGGCAGTAGTTCTGACAGGGCTAGTTCATCGTTCCTGACGATGTAGATTTGACTACTAGGCGCTGCTTTGCGACAGAGCGACGCAAGGCTGAATCGTACTCAGCCAAGACGCGGTGAAGAGTATTTGAGACGTACTTGAGCGTGAAGGAGTCGTACGAGTCCACGAGAAGGATCCGTTCTGTCATGGTCAGTGGACAAGGCTACTAACCAGCATCGCTTCTTCATCATGAACGACCGACATCAAAAGCTATTCGACAAGGTAACGCTCAGATTTGTAGTCTTCATTACTACTCATCGCCCGTAGCTCAAACCGATTTGTGTGCCCTTGCTCGAGAAATCCCAGCTCGCACCACAGAATGTCTCCATCGTGTTGCGCCTGCTCACCGCACTGGAAGACACTCTCGGGCAACACTCCGAGCCAGTGCTGTCTGCTAACCTCACATCATATGTCTTTTTCCCTCTCTCCACGATCCTTCGTCGGAATCAACCAAGCGATATTCCCGACCAAGTGATGGAGAGGCTCCTCAATGTGCTCGCCATCTTGTGTGGCTCGTGGTGGTGGACTGGTGACATCGAGGTCTGGAGCCAGATGTTCATGCTCTGCAGCTCCATCATTGGTAGTCTCGGAGGAAAGGGAAAAGGAAAGGATCGGAGCGATGAGACCAAGACAGCCGCTGCACGATGTCTGTTTGCACTCCTTCAAGAACGAGCAGATTCAGAGGCACCACTCGAGGCTCAAAATCAATCTGCTCAGCAGCGCCTTGTCCAATTTCAGTCCCATGCACACTCTCCTCGATTCTTGCCTGTGATTGGGCAGAGCGTGGATTCTCTCTTGTCGACAGCCAAGTCATTTCATCGCCCCTTGCAACGCCTCTCTCTACAATTATTGCGTATTGTCCTCAGCGTTTATGCTCCCTCTTCCTTCGTTCCGTCAGTGTTGCCGGGTGTTGTCAGCACAATGACCCGAATTGCCCTTGCTTCCCAGGAAAACAAGAGCTGGGCTAATGGAGAAGTCGTCGCAGGAGCTCTGGTCGTCATACAGAAGGTCGTCGTGATCTCTATCGGGGACGCAGTTTGCATTGCAGACGGCGCGATTCGCAGTGTGGTTGACCTGGAAGATTTTGTGCATTTCAACGATGCGCCACAGGCAGAGTTACAGCCAAAGTCATCGGTGCCATACCTGGTCACCCGAACCTCTTCCTGGCTAAGGGCTTCTGCAGCCCAGCTTCATATCGCATTGAATACACTCACTCCGTTGGTTAATCACCCTACGCCCCTTGCGCTGACTGCGTTAGTGAATATGGCGAGAGAAATTTTGACTGAGACCCCATTGACACTCCCGCAATCCCAGTCCCTCTTGTTATCCTGGCTGCTCTCGTTGTCCAATTCGTCTTATCCCCAGGTTGGCGAGGTCGCAGACAGTTCCATTCTTGATCTTCTCTCGTTCGTCTCGACACGCCACACACTACTGCAAACTTTGACACAGATTGCTAAAGACGGTCTCAGCTCATTGCCACGTTGGATCGGGGTTCAGGCAGATTCCAAAGTGGAGCATGTTGCTGGTCAGGTGGAAGCTATCTGCCGCTTATCTCAATCTGCCACCTCCAAAGGTGCCGGTCTTTCTTCTCTTTCTCTAGGGATAAACACTCTTCTCGGTCCCAGTGGAGGCATTGAAAGATGGGGATGGACTCTGCTTTCCGTTTTGGAATTCAAGACTCCCCCGGTCACGGTTCATCATCCACCCGGCGTACATCTCTTTCTGGGAGATGATCCTGCGTCGGCGAACACAATCATATTTCCTGAAGTCACATTGAAAAACGTTCTTTCGAGGTCCGCAAGAGACGCACTGGAGAGGATGCTCAGAGCGCTGGGTCACGCAAACGGCGATAACTGCCTCTACGCGGTAGAGTGGTTTACCAACACTGGGAGGACGTCTGAGTCGCACACTGCCGTCGCGGCACTTTGGTGCGCTGCTCGATTGTTGGAGGGTGTCAGTGGCACTTATCTCGACTGCGAGGGACAACCCGTCCAGCATGTCATGGCATATTCCAAACGACTAGTGAGGTTCGTCAGGGGACTCGCTCGGGATATCGCGGAGCTGTGGACCATTGAACCCACTGAGACTGCGAGTCTCCCGTCCAGTTCACTGGACGACGAATCCCTTCCGCAAACGGAATTTATGAAGGGACTATCCGTGATACGGGCTACGAAGGACATTACAGAACCACATCGTCTCACACTTCCCAACTTGGATTCTCAACCTTCATTACACAAGGCATTTTGCCTTCATCTTCTGGCCATCAGTGCCAACGTCTTACAAGCCGATTTCACGCCACTTCTCGTGCACGTCCTCTATCCCATCCTTCACTCGATTATCTCTCCAGTACCACACCTTTCCCTCACTGCGCTTGCCACTCTCACTTTTGTCGCAAACGCGACCTCTTATGCCTCGCCTGCAAACCTGTTGTTCTCACATTTTGACTATGCTCTCGATGCAGTATCCCGTCGTCTAGGCCGCCGGTGGCTTGACGCTGATGCCACCAAAGTTCTTACAATCCTAGTTCGCCTAGTTGGCAGCGACGTCGTCGAGAAGGCAGGGGATGTTGTAGAAGAGTGCTTTGACAGACTGGATGAGTACCATGGATACGAGGTACTTGTCGAAGGCTTGGTGGAAGTCTTGGGAGAGGTCATCAAAGTTATCGAAGACGACGAAGCCCACGTTCAAGATCTATCAAACGAGGACCTCGTCGCGCCGCTCAAAGTCCAGAATCTCGATTCCTTACTAGATTGGGTTTCTCATCGCAACGACCCCACGCAGGAATATGATGACACAGATTATGGTCCTGCACCTCGTCAACCTTGGGGCGACCTTGACAAAGGAGAGGGTAAAGGTGCAGAGGACGAGATCCAGAAGCAAGATAATCCCGACGAAGAGACGCTCACACCTGTGCAAACTTTGGCGCGGCAGATGGTTTCGCGATCCATCTACTTCCTCACGCATGGTTCACCCGTCATCCGAGCGCGGATTTTGTTGCTCCTGAAATCCGCGACGCCAGTGCTATCTGAATCTGCACTCCTTCCTACGATCCATAAGGCATGGCCCTTTATACTGAATCGGCTCAGCGACACAGAGATTTTCGTTATCAGTGCAGCGGCGCTACTCATCGAATCGCTGGTCACTCATGTGGGCAACTTTATGGATCGGCGGATTTGGGATGACGTTTGGCCTCGATTTATGACTATCTTGACAAGGCTGGAAGCCGCGGATGGACAAAATGCTCTCGCACGCCGGGGTCGTGGTGCTGTCGGAACAGAATCAGCGTACACACACTCGCACAGATTATACCGGTCAATCATAAAGGCTATGACTGCCGCAGTGACCGGAGTCCACATGCGCGATGCATCAGGGTGGGAGGTTATTCTTATGTTCCGGCGGTTTCTGCACCGCGAGGCACATGAAGAACTCCAAGCGTGTGCGAGGGAACTATATATGGCGCTTACGAAAGTCAATGGAGACGCTGTGTGGCTAGCGCTCATGGTCACATCAGGGCGTCTGTCGTGTGACGTCTCTTTCTTGGAAGATGCGAGATGGGACATTGACAACAATGTAGCCCTGATCTTGAGAGAGTAATGCCATTCGCAACTAGAGAAGAACTGTGATCACGGTGCGGGTGGCAGAACATGGCGCCGGATTTCTACTCCTGCATCTTGGAAGAGCCTCGCTGACGCCTCGTCTCTGACAAGGGAACATTTGTTCGAAGGTGACAAAGGGTAGTATAAAATACATACGTACACCTTGTAACTGAGGTTGTAAACGACGGTCTTCACGCCGCACTGGATTATTTTGACGGTGCATTTGAGGCACGGACACCTGAACGTGTCGTTTAGACCAACGAAGACCAACGAGAGTGTACCAACGTATTGCAATACAATATGGCGTTTGTCCCCACTCGGTCACGACCTGCCTCTAGAAGAGCATTCTCTTCAGCATGTAGACATAGGCATTCGGCATCATATCCGTCTGAAGTTTGATTGCATTGTGCACAACCACCTAAATGCGCAATCAACAAAGACCAAAGAACGTTGATTGGTGCTCCTTGCCATCATGACAATTTGTTACGCCACGGGGTGTGCCATTGTACCTGAAAAAAAGGGCGGTCGGAATAAAATCACGCCAGATGCCACTGATGGCATACCCTGTGGCAACGACGCGGTCATCGCGGACTAGGATGGCACCCACCCGGCGTTTCATGCAGTTTGAGCGCTGTGATGCCAGCTCAGCGAGCGTCTAAGTACCGGGTGGTCAATCGTGATGAAACACGTCAAGGTGTACCACATGCCATGAAATAAGTATCCCATTTGGGACGCAAACGTTCGGTATTGGTAATGTCTAGGGAATCCAAATGGTGATGCAGTTCAGATAAGGACTGAAAGGAGTTGATGATGTTGAGCTTGACGAGATGATTGATCCCACGAAGACCGAGTGGCGATGTTCGGGTTGAGTTGGGAGAGCCAACGGTGGTTCCGAAAACGCATTCGTCATCTTGACGAACAAACTCCTCCAAGGATATAGATTCTGGCCTGAGAATTTTCCAGTATGAACAAAATCACCGCTGACGAGGACATACCCCTGCGACCGACGATAGCGTTGTAGCAAGGGAGCGTCTACATTCACGAGTAAAAAGAAGGGCCGCTTAGCAAAGAGGATGATAAGAGGTCTAGAGGTCAAATCGACAGTCACGAAATGTTTTTGCCAATTTTGGGTAACATGATTGAGAAGGTCGTCGGGGGTGGAAAACGTCAGACCTGGGTGGGAATGATGAGGGAACCTGGACGATGCTGTGGAGTGTGTTTTGAGAAAAGATGGCGTCTGAAAGCTATCTGGGGACTGCGACGGCTCAGAAATTCCAGAGAGAAGTACAGCCGGTACAGGGATGGCAACGTTTGGCTATGCATGCCAGCACTGAGTCGGAGCCTGTTCCACGATCAAATCAGCGAGCATTGGACCGACCTTGACGAGATCCGCCCGAGCTAGGCGCACTGAAACAAAGCCCAAGCTAGAGACGAGGTAGTTCTCGACCGCTGACTTGCCAGCGCCCCGAGTACCTACAATGGCTATGAACATTGTGGGTGGATGAGGGTGATGGTCAACACAAGGCTGATAGATTTCTCTTGATAAGACTTGCCACCAGTTTCGGCTACTAGTTGTGGTCCGAACAACTCAGCACTTTGGACAACACGCCGAAATGAGTGTCGCTACACCATCAAATGTCCGCCTGTGTTGAAAGCAACTTCTACTGAGAAAGTTCATACGGCGGAAATGATTTACCCGCTCAAGCGGATTGTTTTTTTCCACCTTTTCTTACTCCGTCGTCAACACCATGCGAGGCTTCCGCCGCACTGACGAACTCGAGGCATTCTTTTTTGCCGCTGCTCTTGCTTTCGATCTTTCTTCCCTCGCGCTCTTCATGTCTTTTGGAGCTGTTGTGTGGAGTTGCTTTATGTGCGTGGGCACCAGTTGCGTGGTACCCCGTGGACAAAGCCAGGGTGCCCTAACGATGGGAACGGAGTCGAGGACATCTCGGACAGCTTCGGCCAAGGGTGATCCATGCTATACAAACGGTGAGTAACGCACACACAGTGGCAATTATGATCCCGTACGCGGAATGCAATGGCGGCAGTTCTGCGGATGCCGAGAGTCTGGGAGATTGTGAGTTCAGAACCCTTTGGAAGTGGAACCAGCCTGATGGGTTGCGTTACGCTCTTTGGAGAATTGTACCCGGCAATGAGGTATGGTATGTGCGCGATTAGTGCGGGTGGGTCAACGTCAGCGCAACAAACGAAGACGAGCACTATTGGGGATGAGGTTGGAGACGGTGGCGGTCTGTCCTGATTTTGTGGATGGCTATCCACAATAACAAGCTTTCGGGTGGCCCGTAGCTGAGTCTCTAGCGCCCTCGTTACTTGATTTATTCCGACCACGAAATGTGGTGGAGCGCTGGCCACTGCTTCAAGCGCCAATGCCTCCACGGTCTTCCGTTTCTGGCCGGGGATGCCCGTGTCCTGTACAGCTGTTCTGGGTGCATGTACACGCAATTGGATGTTCTCAAGGGCGCCCACAAGGCGAGCCAAAAGGACATTCTGAATGTTTACAGGGACAGAGGGCCTGGTTGGGGTTGAGGTGCAGCCTGGGTGATTGTAATGGATCCTACCAAGTTATCTGGAATGGGTTCTCCAACACGCTTTTGAATACAGGCCTGCGGTCTAATGCAGAGCGGACTTTGGCGCGGTTAGACAGGTGTGTGTGTCGTTGAGCAGGTTGCATATGCGAGTTGAGAAAGACCGCTTATGGGGCTGTCCTTGTCTGGCAAACATCAGATCTTCAGATTAGAACAAATGCTTTGTGCCTACGATCACCGCAACCCTGAAACATAATGATAATGATTGTACAGCAAGCGGATTTCATTCAAAAGCGAGCAGTTACAGAGATGCATTGCCTCGTACCAACACTTCCTGTGTCCAGCGCTGATACTCTTCCATTACCAGAATGTTCCACGCATCCTCTCCATCAACTGCAGACATCAAAGCTAATGATGTCGCCACGCGCAAGCAGAACGACCGCAAAGAAAATCTGTGCAGTCAAGTCGTCCCTGCCCCCAACACGGATACCAAGCCCGATGACGACGTTCTCAACGTCCAGACATACCCACAGGAGAACCTCACCGTGAAGCAAAAGAGAATCGTGAACAGCGATGCCACTGCACTCGTGGAGATGATCCGGAACCACACTTGCACTAGTACCGAGATCTTGACCGCATTTGTTACAGTGGCAATCCGCGCCAACGACGTGACCAACTGTGTGACAGAGTCTTGTCTCAAGGATGCGTTCGAGACAGCTGCGAAGCTGGATCAACATTTCAAGGAGACGGGAGAAATCGTTGGACCACTGCATGGTGTACCTGTTTCGATCAAGGATCACATCAAAGTAAAGGGTCTGGACACGTCAACTGGCTATACGGGTAAGTAGCCCACTTTGACGCTGGACGGTTATTTAACCCGCGTCGATCAGCTTGGGCTTACAAGACGGTGGCGGACAGCGATGCCCTGGTAGTCAGGATCCTCAGAAAGTCAGGTGCCATCATCTATGTCAAAACACAAAACCCTCAAACCTTGCTTGTAAGCAAACGTCGTGGAGCAGATCTATCGATCATTTACATTTATTCTAGTCATTGGAGACAGACAATAATATCTTTGGACGTACTGTCAATCCATATAATCGAACGTTGACCAGTGGAGGGAGCAGTGGAGGAGAGGGAGCGCTGATTGCATGTCGTGGAAGTGTGATGGGGGTGGGCACAGATATTGGAGGGAGTGTCAGAATTCCTGCCGCACACTGCGGGTTATACGGTCTGAAAGGGTCGGTTGCCCGCCTGCCTCATTCTGGGCTGCTAGGGTCACACGACGGGATGGACGCCATTGTGGGCTGTGTTGGGCCACTCACGAGGTCGGTGAGAGACCTCGAGTTGTTCTGCAAGGCGATGCTGGACGCAAAGCCTTGGTTGGATGAGCCACCGCTGTTGGAGATGCCATGGAAGACGGCGATTGCGCGTGGAGTTGGCCTGCCTGAGAAGCTGACCATTGGGTTTCTGTACGACGACGGTGTCGTGGCACCGCACCCGCCAATTTCGCTGGCGATGAAAAAGTACGAGACAGAGTTGCGCAACGCCGGGCACGACGTCGTCGAGTGGAAGCCACTCGACCACCAGCTGGGGTGGGAACTCATCGTGAGCCGAATAGCCTCTTTGACGGTGACCATGACTGACGACGAGAACAGCTTCAACTGTACTTTCTCGATGGCGGCGCAGAATATTGGCAAGTACTCCGCGACGGTGGAGAAGGACCCGTGTCTCAGACAGAATGGATCCTGGATCAGATTAAACATCCTCAGCCTTTCTCTGTCCAAGAAATATTCCGTTTGAACCTCGAGCGGGAAGCTTTCCGCGTCAAGGCCTTACAGCACTGGAATGAAACCAGGGGACCCAGTGGCCGTCCTGTGGATGCAATCCTTTGCCCAGTCGCTCCGACGCTAGCCCCTCCACACAACACTACCCGTTGGTGGGGATATACATCACACTGGAACTTGTTGGATCTGCCTGCGGTCGTCTTTCCCGTTGGACAGTATTCTGCTTCTCAGCCTCCTTTACAGCATTCTGGCTCTCGGAACACCATAGAGGAATACATCGCCAACCAGTGGAATCCCTCGAGGTATGATAATGCCCCCATCAGTCTGCAGCTCGTCGGACGTAGGCACAATGAAGAGCGTCTCCTCGCCATTCTTAAAGTCATCGAGGACATCGTGCCTCCCAATATACCCGGTAACTCGACAATTGGAGGTGCGAAAGTAGTAAACGGACACCCCTGACATGTAGCATCCATACCTGTCAACTTTCGTATGTACATCGTTTGTCAATGAAGACCTTGACGTAGCTATCTCTACTTCAGGGCACATCCACGGCCAGTGGGATGGTGCTGCCAGAGTCGGGAAACTGTCCTCTAGTTTCTTGGTTTTTCGGCATACCAGCCAAGACTCTGCACCGTCGTCGCTTGCAATAGTCTCTGCTTTCTAGAGAGGTAAGGTCATCTTGCTTACAATAGCGAGCGTTGATGGCCTTTGCATCGGTGTTTGTAAACTTTCTACTGCTTGCTGTAGCATCCTTGAATTGGCAAGTTCCTGTTGCCCGTTATTGCGGGTATCATTCCGTACGTCTCCCATGTCTCCCAATGTTGTTCATTTAATGGGATCCGCTTAACATCACCGACATTCCATTATCAATTGTCATTGTGCAGCATGGCTTGAACATTCGATCTTCAGATGACTCAAGAATGCCATTCGATGTTGCATATCCTACTGGAGGCCTCTCTGGTCATATATAAGGCTGAGGGATGCACGGTATAGCCCTCACAGAATCAACATCCTCAGTCATGTCTTCTCTCCTCCCTTGTCGCGCTTACCACAACGCCTCCGACCTTCCGCCAGAGTTCTGGGGCGCGTTGAGACAGAACGAAGCTGCAGCAAACATTATCCTCCCGTTTGCAAAGAAGGCTTTGAACTTCCCTAACGAAGCCGGTGACGACCCATTATGGATCATTCTATATGATGACGCTGGCAAGGACGTCGAATTTATACTCTCCTGCACCAGGGGACCATTGGGGAACTACCCCGTCTTTGTGTTCACCGCCAAATCACCCGCTCAGCTTGCCCAGGATGCAAGTGACGGCAGGGATATAACCCATTCCCTGTCTCAGCTCGTCCTTTGTTTGCTGCTCCTCAACGGATCTTCTCGGTATTTTCTACCGCATATGTGGCGGAAAAGTTTGCCGAGATATTCGAGGCGCATATGCACCAGGAGCACGGCATTCAAACCCACAAGGATCCCTATTACGACGCATCGTTTGCTTTTTGCACCAGCGAGACGCTCAACAAGTCACCTGCCTCCTTTTCTCTTTCAGAATCCAAGGATATCCTTATCGGTCTCTGTCCTGCGGACAATTCTCATCTGGAAGGGGTCACAGCCCTCTGCAAGGCATTTGCCTTGACCTCGGTGAGTATTGCGGATGCTACGTGGTATATGAATCTCAACTTTCACGTTACTACAGCCCCCCTATATACTTGACGACGCACGCGCGGAGATAGAGGCTAGGACAATGATCGCCAACAAGCAGGTTTGGGTACATCTAGCCAAGAAAGGGGACCAAGACTGGGAGACTGCATGCCTTGTTGCCACAACCAGACAGTCAGAGAACGTCACAGCGGTAACCAAGGTCATCACAGCAGAGCATTGGAGAGGTCATGGATGTGCTGGACGGCTTCTGTACCGTGTCTGCCAACAGTGAGCATTTGCGGCATTACTTTTCATTATTCTAATTCTTCGCTAGAATTCTCCAGCATAAGACATGCGTCGTTTTATACGTTGGAAACGGTAGCGAGTTGGCGGCTGCACGTAGTGTATACCGCAAGGTCGGTTTCCGAGGTTTGGGTACAAAGGAAAAAGAGACAGTGGACGGCATGGAAAGATGGCTCGAGATTGGCTTCACGGGTACAGAGTTGGGTTATTGGTGATCTCTCCTTTGTACATACATCATGAAGTACATGTTCCCTGACAAGTAGAACACAGATAATTTTGCAATCAGCTTGTTTTACCCTCTCTTATCCATCTCTCCCCAACAGCATTGTCTTCGGGGTAAGCAGAAAGGAGCTCCGGGCTTAAAAGTAGCCTAGCTCTTTTGTCCGTTTGGACGACACCTTCAAAGTATCGGCCTGCTCCAGGGGCATTTTCAACAAGTCGACGGTATGCATGGGACTGTAGCGCAGTTGGTATGATATTTTCTTCTGCCACATCTAGACTCACATGCCATGTCGATATTAATGTCACAGAGCGGCGAGAACACTCACACCGAGCGGACCCGGCTTCGGTCAAGATGTGATAAAAGGGCTGATGTCGCCCGCGGACAAGGGAATCAACTTTCATCGACGTGATCCATGATTCAGAAGCCGTGCAAGATGGCTGCAATATTTCAGTTTTGATATCCACTACAAGTGTGTCGCAGAGGAGACACTCACCTCCCACCCATAAATATAGCCAACATACCCGTATCTGACGTGCTTGAAAATCATCCCAACAAAGTGTTGAATGTGGTTCGGCAGCTTGGAACGCAACACCACGGAAGCTGCGGTCTCGTCCTCGTCTTCATGTGCTGCTTTGCAGCTTGCAAGAAGTTGTTCTCGAATAGGTGGGTTAAGACAGGGCGCCAAGGCGTCTGTCATTACGGAGAGGACATCCAACGGAAAGCGGGCAATGTGTTTCAGGAAATTCAAAAGGTATCTCCCATCGTTTGTAAAAATTAGATTCGCAGAAAATCCAACATAGAATGCGACGCTGATATCCTCTTCGGGGATACCGTCCGTTGAAGGAAGGAACGAGAATGAGATAAGTATATTCCTTGATGCACGAAGAACCATGGAAGCTGTGCTGGCTGGCCGAATGGAGCGCATATCGGGCGAGGGTGTAATTCCGGCGTCCATGAGTAAACGAGGAATATCCTGTTGGATCGAAAGTATGGCCTTTCTTCGAGACCCGAAGACGTCCACAATGATATCGGATACTTCAGGATCTGGGGATGAGACGACAGCTAATACTCTCGAAGGGAAATCGACAGGAGCAGCCGTTATTCCCAAGCGGCGAGCAAGACATACGAAGATGTATACCAGTGAAATAGGAATAGTGTCTTTATGCGTCGTAAGAAACCAATGGGGAAGTCTCGTATTAAGGAGGTTAAATCGAGAAACTGAAACTGCGTGATCAGCGCGTACTGTTCGAACTGGTTCATAGCTTACGTTCTGCGGCCCTGAATCCACGTTCCCACAGGAAATCGCAGATTGATAATGATACGCGGCAGAGTATGCTTTCGTTACGATTAAACTCATCTGGAGCGATAGGAAGGTCTTTAGCCGTAAGATACAGACGACAGAAGCCACTAAGCTCATCAAGTTGAGACGATATCTTGAAGAAACGACAAGATGAGCCATTGGAAAGAATATATGGTGTCGATTTACACTGACCTCCATTGGGGGATGAGCGAAATACGACGAAAGACACGCGAATGCTGTTTCTAACGCAGCCGCGTCGTTGTCCTCATCGTTCCTGATGGCACTCCATGTCTGCACCGCGTGACAGCGTGCAATAGTGCCCAGCAAGGATCGAGCCCAAAAGCGACGGGGAATAGCGTGACGCGGGATCTCACCGCGCTGGCTGTCGTGGACCCCACAGAAAGGTTCGGGAACAGGACATTGTGCTTCCGCGGCCAGTGCATTCCAGACATCGTACGACAGCGTGGAAGTGATCTCCCTCGCTTTCTCCAGACGAGCACCACGGTCCATGATGATACCGTCCAGGATCTTGATGGCCTGTCGGTCAAGACGGACGCGCTCCAGATACAGTGACTTCCAGTCCTCGCCAAATACCCGTCTTCGCGCAAGCTCATTTGCAGGAATGCTGATCGTGTATCGCGCACGGTAATGTGGTTCCCAGAGCGTTACGATTGATGCTACACTGTAGAGCATCGAATTTACCTGGAGACACGAGACCAACGTCTCTGGGCCTTCGTGCGTCTGAGCTGATACAGGAAGTTGGTTGAGAATCTGCACATATACGTCGAATGGTAGTTCCTTTGGTACCATGATAGTAGTGACAGCGCAAAGGTGGAGCAAGCATCATGTGTGAGACAATTACGAGGACTACCAAATGCAGGGAATGACTACCATGTGTACTAATGTTCCAACGACAACTAGTCTATTGTCATGCATATCCTAGTGCAAGCTGCCCAATAAATCAGAACGTTACACCAGGTCACCGCTCGACTAGTAAGCTAAACGATTTGCAGAGTAAGTAGCACTATTGACATACGAACAAATGAAACACACCTGGCGCCCGCACTGCTCAGAACATCTGATCAACAGGAATAGCACTCCGCATGTTGAGCATGTTGAGAAGAGTTGAATTCACGGGCATTGGAACACCGTATTGTTTCCCAAGGCGAACAAGGTATCCGTTGAGGAACGAGATCTCTGTAGGTCTGCCCTTCCTTATGTCAGATAGTGTTGATGAGATATTCCCTCTCGTTACGTGGGTGACACGTTTTACTTCTTGTATGAGCATGTCAGCTTGAAGTTCGTGTGACATACGACCCAGAGGCGCCTGATTCTTGTCTGTTTCTGGCCCAAGGGTACTCAGATATGCCACTGTATCGGCTTCCAGTTGCGCCTGGAAGGCAGCAGCAGCTTCTGTGCAAACGTCGTGTAGAATCCTCTTGGATGCCTCATCCTGGAACAGAGCACCATTTCGGCAACCAAGAATTGCTGTGAGAGGATTCACCACGGCATTCACGACTAGCTTTTTGCGCATTGCAAGCTGTACCTCTGACATTCTCCTCCATTTGCACGCCAGCCCTTCAAGTGAGCAAAGGGCAGCTACGGTGTCCCGGAGACTGGAATATTCAGCGTACGGTGCTTCGCCTTGACGTGCAATATCATCGAGGCTGAGTTCTCGTTCATACGGTGATCTGGACTCGTCTGAGAGCGATGCTTCAAAATCCCGCCCGCGACTGTCTGGAATGATACCGAACTCAATCTCTCCGACCCCTGCGTGTACGACGTGCAATGGCGACTTGAACCATGCGCCATGAGTATTCGAACCCAGTATAAAGTGGGGTCTGCTTTCGGGGTTACGGAAAAGGTTTCGCACAAGATCTTCATAGATGCCCATCCCATTCTGGAGGAGTACTATCGTGCTCCTGGGTGATAAACGAGGAAGCATCCGAGAAATGGCATTCGTGGTGTTTTGTGCTTTGGTAGTGACGAAGAGTGCTTCAATATGGTCGGTCCTCGCGCTGTTGGAGGATGGCGAACGTCTGACCTCGTCCTTGGCGTCAAAAGGTATCCCAGCGCCTGAGTGGTCACCCTGTTCAAAGACCTCCATGTCAAACCCATCGCTAGACTGCACTATGCCCTGGTTCTCGACAGATATTGCGCGCCCAAGAGAAGCCGCAGTCCGTGCTTGACTGATGGACTTGTGTATGAGCGTGATGGAGTGTTCGGAGGGGAGTGCTGCCCGAAGATGGTGGGCCAGAAGTGAGCCAATAGGACCGATTCCAAGGATATAAAAGCGCATGTCGTGGTTGACACTGAGCTGGCGTCTGGTCACAAGGCCTTATCGATATATCTGTTACCATCACAATGACCACCGTCGAGCTCAAGCGAACCAAGCAAGAGGTGTGTACTATGCTCTAGTACGAACATCTAATCCTAGTTAAAATGTTCATAGATGCCCTTGGTTGGGTATGTTTCCATCGTTCTGTTGGCTTGCTAGACTTACCTCGAACCCGTTCCAGGTTTGGTCTCTGGAAGGTCTCTTTCAATGTTCTCATACGTCCTTCTCGTGCCTAAATACCCTAATACATTCAGGTCAACAAGTCTACTTGCGCAAACGTGTGTTATCATCCATCCCGTGTGTCGCGACCGTAACTGATCGCCATTCGAGACGGTTTATCACGCCATCAAGGCTGGCTATCGTCTTCTCGATGGTGCCTGTGACTACGGAAACGAGAAAGAGGCTGGCGAGGGTGTTCGACGGGCGATCAAGGATGGCATCGTGAAGCGTGAAAACCTCTGCGAGTCACACCTCCCCATGTTTTGAGCCAAACTGACTTAATCTCTTTACTAGTCATTACTTCCAAGGCGAGTTGGACCTCGGCTGACTTGCAGCTCTCGTACTAACGACAAGACGACAGCTGTGGAACGCTTTCCATGCACACGACCATGTAAGGCGTTTGCCATAGAGGAATGCACCTCCTGATTAAGTCAACAGGTGAAACAAATCGCCAAGAAGCAGCTCGAGGATTGGGGTATTGACTATTTTGATCTCTTCCTCGTACACTTCCCTATCGCCCTGCAATATGTTGACCCTAATCATCGTTACCCTGCCGAGTGGTATGGGGATGATGGCAAAGTACACCTGCGTGGGTTCCTTTCTTCCTGCACTCATGTGATCTTACGGGACAAACAGAGAATACGCCATTATCTGAGACGTGGGGCGCTATGGAAGAACTTGTCGACGACAAATTGGCAAAGAACATTGGTTTGAGGTATGCAACGCAATTGGTTCGTTAGAGATTGTTGCGTGTCTCATGATGATCAGTAACTGCCAGGGTTCCCTCGTCCTTGATGTTCTTCGATATGCCAGATATGAACCGCAGGTGCTCCAGGTTGAGTTACACCCGCTCTTGACCCAAGAGCCTCTTGTCAAGCTCTGTCGAACCCTTGGGATTAGTGTGACAGCATATTCGTCGCTTGGACCTCAGAGCTATCTCGAGCTTGATGGAGGCAAGGACGTGCCTTCTCTGCTTCTTCATGGCATTGTTCAACGCATTGCCACCCACCACAAGAAGAGTATGCTGTCCTGTTCACCTCTAACCACTGCCTGACTCATGTCGCGTAGCGACTGCGCAAGTCTTACTGCGCTGGGCGACTCAGCGCGGCATTGCTGTCATCCCAAAGAGTAATGTCCCTGAAAGAGTGACTGCCAACTTGCAATGCGACAATTTCGACCTCACGGACGCTGAGATTGCCAGTATCAGTGCGCTGAACATCAATCACAGGGTGGGTAGACTTCTCCGTCCCAGTGTATCGCACTCAAATACTTTCCGATAGCTCAACGATCCTGTGGATATTGACCCTCGCCTGGCTATCTTTGCCTAAAGTGTACAGTACAGTATTTGTATCGAATCTTCTAGTCGTTGCGCAGCTGCACCGGCGCAGCATGGCGGAGTTTGAAACCGACTATTAGATAGAGCGACCCTTGGAACTCAGCCTTTCTCCTGACCCGTTATCACAGCCAGCATGCCCGTCCAGTTCAAGCTCACCAAGCCAAACGGATTAACACGTCGCATCACTTTTGTGGTGCGGCCATCCTGGTCTCTTTTGTCGTCCAGAATCGCCAATCTGTACGATATTGCAATCGAGAATGTTGGCGTATCGTACATCGACGCCGAGGGCGATGATGTGACCCTCAGTTCCGACGAGGAGCTCCAGGATTTCTACGCATCGGTCGATGCCTTGGGCGACGGTGTCATCAAGTTTGCCATCCATGATATCAGCAGTCTCCGGACTGCAAGCGTAGCCTCTCAGTCGCAACCCAGCGCAACTCCACAACAATCCCACTTTCGGAACACTTTTGGTGGTCACGAAGTGCTACCTCTAGTGTTCGACACAGATGACGAATGGCAGCGTCTCCCTGGCAACTTGGGAAGCCTCTTTCTTTCCAGAGACGCCCCCGAGAGCCCCCATGCCTTTGTCGAGGTGCTAGAGAGCGACGTCAGCGTTTCCAAGTCTGAAGCCGCCGAATCTGGCGGTGGAGACGCCTCCCACTCTGATCTCACCTTCACCCCAGCAACCACTCCGAACAAGGGCAAGGGCAAAGCACGTGCACCTACTGTGGAAGACGACGTCTCGTCTGCCGGGTCTATCATCGGTGACGAGTCACCAACCAAGCCCGCCGTCCATGTTTTCGAAATGAACTCCGAGAATATGTTTGGGCTTCCTCGTGAATCTGCTGCACCGCCTCCTCGCTCCGGGAACGCCACTCCAGCTCAGGCACAGAGCACACCCATCATTTCTGAACAAGCGCTTAAAGCTGATGAGCCCGTCGCAAACAGTGAGCGAAAGGCGGAAGTTGATGATGATGATCCCCCTCTTCCATCCCTGGATTTACCTGACCCAGATCGTGTTCCTCCTTCTCTCGTGCATGATGTTGCTGCGCTCCTGACTTCCATCTCCACTGTCCTCTCCATTCATCCGGAGTTGTCCGAGCACCTCCGCAACATTGTCGCCAATACAACAAACGGCACTTATTGGGCTGCCCATCGCGACGCGATTTCGCGCGCCGCAGAGAGCTTTCACAGGAATGCCATACAGGAGACAGGTAGGGGTCTTGAGGAGCTCCGCCGTGTCACCGAACAAGAAGCCAGTGCACGAGTCACGGAAGCGATTGGCGGTATCTTCCGTACAATTGGCAATCTTACCCAGGATAGCCAGAACACTGGTTCGCAGACACCCAGAAATACGAATCAAGTTTCCCCTGATGAAACATCATCCAACTTGCCGAGATCGCCTCCTAACGTGGCTCCAAACTTCCCTAGGTTTCCTCACTTGCCTCCTCATCACCGTCGAAACCATCATTCCTGGTTCGCTCCACCACACTTTACCCACCCTGTAAGTCCGTTTGGGGGTGGATTGGGTCATCCTCCGCCACCTCCGCCA
>JBBPTN010000245.1:0-28624 GCA_038094075.1 Xerocomus spinulosus | reverse complement strand
AAGAGCGGACGGTTGGGGCAGCGGTGAAGCCCCCTGATGAGAACTGTCGCGGGTTCGAAACCGTCTGTCGCCGTTCCTTTCTGTGACCCATATCCGGACTGTATAGGCAAGCTGCGATGCCTAGTCCAACCCCTATCTTCGGAGAGGGGTGTCCGACGGCCGGATATGTCACACGGCAGCCCGAGACGTCACCTCCCTGCACACAGATTTAGAACCAGGGCCCAAAGGGCCCTGGTTCGTCCGATGTTTGCGGAGTTTTACTTACCAAAGATTCCACTAATAGGCATTTAGTCGGACTCCACGTTGATTTCTTGAATTCCTACAAGGCGTTTTCCATTAAACTAGTGCGGGTTCAAACGTATTCTGCTTCTTCATTCAAGTGACCGACTCCTTGATGCCGTGCAGTTGGGGATTGTGGTAGGCCTCACTGTTCCCCTGGGCATTTTTACTAACAAACTTGCTACATATTCGTTTATTCCTGTCGATTGAGTTGCAATTTTCAAAGGTAGTGTCCGCATTCACGCAATACGCTGGACGTGACCGTAAAGGCTATGTAGACAGCCCACCGACGAAGGCATGGATAGCTTTGACGAAATTCCAGGGTTGTCTGATTTGTTTTCACTCTGTAGCCCTCTGGCTTCAGCTTGTACGCTCAGGTGTCACCCTTGTAGCTGCTTGTCACCACAGCATCGAAAACTACTGGTAAGGCAAATAAAAGATAAAGCTTCCCTTCTCAACTATAAAAACGATCAACTAATTTTTAGACTCATGGGCGGACAGACAAACCTATCTATAAAAGCACAACTACAAATTACAAAGCCTAGCTGAGCATCGAGCACAGATTGGCTTTACATCTTGACCAATGATACTAATCACAGTTTCGTACGCTGTAAACGTCACCAGCATCAGCAATTAATCTGGGAACGTTGGAGATCGGTCTATGGACTGTAGCCATGACATCGACCTACGAAGGTGGAAATGAACCCGTGATAGAGCGCGGTGTTTATCGGATTAGCTTCCAAGTACAGCAGCGTGCATCATGTTCACGTCAGCGCCAAGGTGCATGGCAGTCGAAACGTTGATGGTTCGATCGGGTTCATCCCATGTACCTTTAGTGTCTTGGTGAGTTTTCCCATTCCTGAGGAATGCTCACACCGCAGGCTTCTGGTGCAGATATGATGCACCAACTCATTTTAACCGAAACCAGAGGGTCCGCTTAGGATATGTCGCCAACGTCCCCAATATCCACGGGGTCGGCATGGCATCAGAAGCTGGATTTATTTCCGTGACATGAATTCATCCAACCAACTGCGGTGCTTATTCTTCTCAGATCAGACCATTTCCCCGATGAAAATGAGTGGCTCCACGGTGTCCGTGCACTTTTTAAAGTCGTGCAAGGATCACGTTGCCCTCCATCCCCTCAACGGCGCCATGCGCATCCAGATGCACCCCGCAACAATTATTCTCTTTTTCTTCCACCTTTTCTCTCTGGCTGTTGTGCATGCCAACCTTATCAGCCGCAATTCCGGCAAGGCTACCCTCATGATTGCCACTCAGGTCAATACTGTTGGCATCGAAAACATTGTCATGAGGGATCGCGCTCGTATTCATGCTCTGAGATACGCCTCACTACTTACCACTGCTGATCCGATCAACGTTTCAAACGGTGTATTCTTCTTCTCAACCAAAGTTGGTGTTGGAACGCCACCCGCGTATAGTAGGCTTAATTGTTGCGCTTGTTTTTGAGCTGAGACGCTGATGATATGTTAGGTACGCTTCTCGTTGATACAGGTAGTTCGAACACGTGGTTTGGCGCGAACCAGACATATGTCTCCACGAACTCAAGTGTGGACACTGGGAATTCGGTCGTACGTCCACACCTGTAAGGTCAATTCTTGATCTTATAATATCCGTAGTATGTAGGATATGGGACAGGCGCATTCTCCGGCGAGGAGTGGCTCGACAATATTACACTCACGCCCGATTTGGTCATAAGCCAGCAATCCATTGGCGTCGCGCGGTGGACACAAGGCATGCAAGGTTTTGACGGGATCCTTGGATTCGGCCCGATAGACTTGACCGAGAATACAGTTAACGACACATTCCAGGTCCCAACTGTCATGAATAATCTATACAACCAAGGAACAATATCGCAGGAAGTGCTTGGTCTCTTCTTTCCGCCTGCATCCGCGGCTGATAACAGTGGGACGCTCACATTTGGCGGATATGACACGGGAGCGACGTCTGGCACGGTGAACTATGTCCCGTTGACGACCGCTGAACCTGCAGCGCGTTACTGGGGGGTCAACCAATCGATCGCATACGGTAATACTACCATCCTGGCGTCCACGGCGGGCATTGTTGATACAGGTACCACACTCATTTTGATCGCCTCGGGTGAGCAGGGATGTGTGCGAGAATATGGACTCCTAATGCTTACTCTGCGTTGCCACCGTCGCCTGGATTCGGCGTATACAGATGCCTTTCAGCAATATGCGTCACTCACTGGTGGCACAGTCGACAGCTCAACTAGCCTCTTGACCCTCTCTGCAGCTCAATATGCTAATTTGCAAACGCTCTGGTTTGATATGGGCAGCGGCACGCCATACGGACTCACACCCAACGCACAGATCTGGCCGCGGTCGCTGAACACGGTGATTGGGGGCAGTTCGGGTGCGGTGTATCTCATCGTGGCCGATATTGGGTATCCGTCCGGGTTTGGTTTGGACTTTTGTAATGGATACAGTTTTCTGTGAGTCATTTCATCTTTCCGTGCGTGATCGACTGATAAAGCATTGGTTGGGTTCAGTCAACGCTTTTATAGCGTGTTGGATGCTACCCAGCAACGACTCGGATTTGCGCAAACGGAGTATACAGAGTCCGAGACCAACTGACTAGAATAGTCCGACTTGAGAATGGACTGTACTGTGCTACTCGATACTTTGGTCACCGCGTCTGGCCTCCCCAATAATAGTGAATGTTTTTTTTTGCAGACCGAGTTCTGAAACAGAGACAACAGCGTCTGATGGTGGTACAATCCAGAGAAAATGGAAGTAACATGAGACAACTACCCGCAGAGAAGAAAAACAAACACTAATAAGGTGAAGTAACAATTTCTTTTGTTCTGTTCATTTTTGGTTGTACTATGACGGCAGGTCCTCATCGAAGGCCATGGCAAGACTTTTGATTCACCCAGGGCCACTGAGTGAGGGCGAGTCTTGCCCGATTATTTTACTAGCGGATTCCCCAGAACTACTCGCTGGACTTGGATGTTCACGGGAAGCCTTGTGTCGTGCTTGCTGCTGGCCGTCGGCGTTGTGCACGCAAGTGCTCAAGTAAGCCGTGATACCGGCAGGACTACCCTCAAATTTTCGACGAACATCTCGAACACCTCTGGTTTCGACAACCTCCCGGAGAAGGACCGCGCTCGCGCTCGTGGCTTGTTACAGCTACCTCACCTCGGCGAACGCAGCACCGAAAATACGACAACCAGTGCCGTGAACGCTGCCGTTTTATACACTGCCAATGTGGGTGTCGGTACTCCCCCAACAAACCGTATGTTGTATTCTATCCTATCATTTAAATTTAAAGCTGAATGGTATATAGATACTTTAATGATCGACACCGGAAGTTCCATCACCTGGGTGGGCGCGAGCGAAAAATATGTTCCAACTAATTCCAGCAAGAACACGGGGGGTATCATCGTACGTCACTTCCTCATCGTCAGGATCCCACTCTCATTGCGTGGCAGGCTGTCCTCTATGGTTCCGGTACGTTTTTTGGAGAGGAGTGGGTAGACAGGATCACACTCCACTCCGACTTGGTTATTGACCAACAAATCATTGGTGTTGCCAATTGGTCCACGGGCTTCGATAACGTCGACGGTATCCTCGGTCTCGGCCCCATAAACACGACGATGGTCACCACAACCAATAATTTTGAAGTCCCAACCGTCATGGACAACCTGTACAACCAGGGCACGATCTCCCGCGAAGTATTAGGGATCCTTTTCTCCCCCGCTTCTGAGTCTCAGGTTGGAGAACTCACGTTCGGTGGCTATGATGACTCGGTAATCACGGGCCCAGTAAACTATGTTCCGCTTACGACGACGTTTCCTGCATCGCAATTTTGGGGTATTGATCAGTCGATTTCATATGGTGACTTGACAATTCTGTCATCAACCGCTGGTGTCGTCGATACTGGCACTACTCTCATTCTCATCGCCACAGGTGAGTTATTTTTCAAGTACTGACAATTCATCCCTGACTCTTCCAGACGCGTTCAAGCAATACCAGTCATTGACGGGTGCAACGATGGATTCGACTACTGGTCTGCTCACCATTACGCCTACTCAGTATGCCAGTCTGAAGACGTTGTCGCTTAATATTGGCGGAAATTCCTATGCCCTCACTCCGAATGCACAGATCTGGCCGCGTTTGCTCAACAGCGTTGTGGGTGGAAATGCCAGCTCGATATACCTTGTCGTCAACGACATTGGGATCCCGGATGGTCTTGAATTCGATTTCATCGACGGGTACTGCTTTCTGTATGTATCAACCCTCGTCTCTCCGCCCATGCATGCTAACGCTCGCCCAGTGAACGCTATTATAGCGTGTTCGATACCAGTAACTATCGCGTTGGGTTCGCAGAGACGCAGTACACGTACTCAAACACAAACTAAGGAATCACTAGTCATTAGAATATACTGCAACGTGGTGGTCTTGATATCCTTTTTTTTCGCCAGGAAGATGTATATGATTTCGAGCGTGAGGATCATGCTTTTGTGGACATTTCAACATTCTTTGGAGGCAGACATCGCCAAATAATACCTAGGACGTGTATTCCCTTGTTTCTACATCCAGCCTACATCATTCTAAAGTTCTCGACAACCAGCCTCAGTATGGTCAATCATGAGCATCATTCCAGATACCTAAGGCTATGATCCAAGCTTGTCAAGAATGCTTCTCCAACAGCTGCTGCTTCAAACTTGACATCTAAAGCAAAGCCACGCCCATGGACCGGATCACCCTCAACCCACAATGCGTCGAGTGGCAAAAATGTGACGCCGTATCGTGGCAAAAGCTCTCTGAGCACGAAGTTCTGCAGATAAACTAGCTAGATGTTAGCGTAAGGCACCACATGACTACGCCACACACTCGCCTTGTGCGTTGAAAAGCAATGTCCACGGATCTTCAAGAAGGTTCGTTTTCGTGATGTCCGAGTCGAGTAGCGCCGATAACTGCAGCATGAGCGCATGCTCCGTAAAAGGGGGTCGATGGTGGTGAACAGACGAGTACCGTGACATGCCTTGAACCTTTGAGTGAGCAAGTGCGCCCAGAAGCGCGGTCCGTGCGACACCTCTGCCCGGTAAACGGTACCAACTACTCGGCCAAATCAACCGTTTCTGTTTGGTCGGACGAACCTCTCTTGCGATCGATAACAAGAGCTGGAAGACGTCAGGTAAGAAACGGGACACGGTCAGATGCACCGCTGCGTTGAAAATGTAGAGTGATCGTAGAACCGTCTGGTTTATATGCACGTCGTCGCGAGTTCTGTACCCACCTGCGGAGGCGGTTACCAATCTATCCGGCACGTGGTGCAAGAAGGACCAGTTTCCAATGTAGGTCTCGCCTGGTGCGCTCAGTGGACCTCGTCCGAGGATAACGATGTTTGCCTTCCGTGCAGCTCCGAGCCAATAAGTTTCACGCAATCGAACGCCTGTCATCGGGTCGACAAAAGGAGACATATATTCCAAGGAAGATTCGTTTCTCGCAGAGAAGAGCGTGTCGGAGACGATGTAATTGATGGCAGCAGAGTCGGTGTCGATAAGCTCTTGTGCCGTCGGTGGTTTGATGTAACGCGGTGACGAATCGGCTCTGGAAGCGTGACGAGGAAAGCAGATGTGATGATGGGTACAAAATTCATGGTACTGGCAAGGAAACGGTTTCCCCTCGGCGCGTTCCCTGTGTCGTAGAAGGAATACATGAAGACGATAGATGTGCTCGCCACCGATCATCGTGATTCGTTTTCCTCCAACAGATTCGCATATATCGACGAGAACGTGGCGGACTTTTGTGGGTTGGGTTGGGTCGGGAGATTCATCGCCTACAGGCGAGATCCGTCGATGGAAATCATCGAGAGACGTCTGTAGCCGCTCGAATTCTGCACCCAGGCCACGAATCATTGCGTTCCGTTTGAAGGTAAGTTGGAGCTCATTCTCGTGGGCCCCAAAGAGAGACTGCATGGCTACCTGCACAATGTCGCGTGCTGCTCGGAGCGTATCTTTGGCGAGACATTGGGAATCGACCGTATTGTTGGCTGGCGAGAGTTGGATGTTAATGTTCAACACAAAAGGCCAAGAGAAGAACAAGACGAGGCCTGCAAGAACAAGACATGGAATGAGACATGAAACTTTTCGTCCGCTAGTCATCCTGGGTACTCGGTTTGTTTTTGAGCAGGCAACTGGCTCGAGGATGTGGATGTGGATGTGGTAGTAAATAAACAAACCCCCGCATTGGGTTTACCGTTAGCGACCACAATGAAGACTCTGAGCACGACGACCGTTCTTGGGAAACGGAGAAACACTCACCTTGTATTACGCCTCTCATCTAGTCCAGCACCGCCAGAGGGTGCCGCGGTATCACCCGTCACTGAAACACGGGTCCCCCTCAAAGTGAGCAAAAGGTCACGCTACCCGTGTACACATCCCGGCTGTACAAAATCCTATCCGAAGCCATCAAGGTTAGCAGAGCATCAGCGGTCTCACACTGGCGAGGTTAGGATTTTACTATCTAATACGCCTGCTGCCTTTCTCATCCCGTCTCCGCATAGCGTCCGTTTACGTGTAACACATGTGGAAGATCTTATCTACGGGAGAGTCACTTACAGGCGCACAACAGGAGCCATCTACCCGATTCCGAAAGGCCCTACGTGTGTACGGAGTCCGCAGAATGTAACAAACGCTTTTGGACATTTCAACATCTTGTCCTCCACGAAAATTCACATAGAGGAGACAAATCTTATATTGTAAGTGCTCCAAGTCTAGCGTCCTATTTTTAAGAATCCATGGATTCCGCTAGTGCCCGGAAGTTGATTGCGACAAGGTGTTTTTCAAGCACCACCAGCTGCGTGCTCATGTCTGTGAAGAACATTTTCCGCCTGGGACGAAACCGTTTATCTGCTCGCATCCCGGATGTACAAAATCGTTTACGACAGCTCAAAAGTTGCGAGGTCACATAAAGACACATGATAGTATGAGTCGTGCCCAGGATTCTAAAAAATCCCGTGCTGATCGTTCTCATGCCAGACCGGCGATACACTTGCTCGCATCTTCATTGCCTACCGGATCTTGACAAGGATCCCGTTTACTTTGGCACGTGGACGGCCTTGCAGGCGCACATGCGGATTGAGCACCCCCCGGCATGCATGCACCCCAAGTGCAGTGGCCGAGCATTCGCGTCGCAACACAACTTAAGAGCCCATCAAAAACTGCACGAGCAACAGGAAGCAGAAATTAGTCTTTTAGGTGCTAACAAGGCTGACGCATCCGAGGACGCAATTGATGGCGAGCCTCAACCACGGAAACGGAGGCGTGGTGGGGAACTCGGGCGCGACTGGAAATGTGATTTCGTTGGCTGTGGGAAAGACTTTAAATCAGTATGTCCTGCCGTGAAGGACGCGCGATGTTGCAGATTTTGATGTTTTGTCCAGAAAAAAGCCCTCACAGCCCACAACAACGTGATCCATCTCGGTCAACGCAACCATGTGTGCCCCCACGTACACTGTAATAGTGCTTTCGGATACAAACATCTTTTGGAGCGCCATCTAGTCAAACTACACTCACCAAAAAGTATCCATGTAGAGTCGACTTCGGAAGACGAGACATCCACTGCTGAACCAGATAACACCATGAATATCGAAGCAATCACTGGCAAGGCCTATGCGAGTCGGTTACTCAGCGCGGCGTCCGTGCGTTGTCCATATCCGCACGTTGGTGCACTGGTGGCGCCAAGTACAATTCCAGACGCTTCTGGACCGTCGTCCAGCAAGGTGTGCGAGCACATCTTGACACGCGCATACGACCTTCGCCGCCACCTGAGGTCGGAACATGGGCTAGATACCGAAAAGGAGAAAGTGGACGCTTGGGTCAAGGCACAGAGACATGCCTCGCATACTAGTCCCGCTATCTAGATCGTGTCGACCCCTACACGTTGGCGAAGCCCTGTGAGTTGACTCCTGCTTTTCGTGTTGCGCGCTGCTTTAAGTTCCGCTCTAGTAAGTTCCGACAGTCCCTTGATACCATTTCATTCAAGGTGAGTACCGACGGTGTCATTTATTTTATTTAATCGATGTGATACAAAACACCCTGGAATGCACCCCGGGCGTGTTCCTTCCATTCCTCGCCAATTCTCACGGGCAACACGAGTGCTTCAAGTCCGCAGCAATGTCCTGCGTGGGGCGATGTTCGGCTCAACGGGCGGTGTGTCCTGTGTAGATGTGTGGTGTTGTTTGGTACCATCGATATGCCTACAGACCCTTCAAGCAGCACTTCATTTCTTGATTCTTGACGATCACGACCATGCAAAGACATAGCTTCAACGCGCTCAACTCGACCTTCATCGTCGACGCCGAGTACGAATTCGTAAAGGAGCTCGGTCAAGGTGCCTATGGCTGCGTCGTTGCTGCGCGACACAGGAGATCAGGCGAAGGGTGTGCGATCAAGAAAATTACCAACATCAACACCAAGGCATGTCGTTGGGCAGATTCGTGTGCACATATTTTCATCCGTGCTTTCGTCTCTGTAGCGTATCTTGACGAAACGATGCCTTCGTGAAATCAGGTATGTACCCTGGTATACAGAGTAGCGTGTGCTTGATGGAGCGTTTAAAGGTTGCTGCACCACTTTAGAGGTCACAAGAATGTGAGAGACACATATCCTTTGTCCAATCTTGATTAAGTCGTCGCTGATCCCAGACGGACAGATAACTTGTTTGTATGACATGGACATCGTCTTCCAGCCGAATGGAAACTTTGATGAAGTGTATCTCTATGTCAGTGATAGGTTGGCTTGTTTTCATGTCTTCCAGTACTAAATAGCATCTGTTCACGTTGTAGGAAGAACTCATGGAGGCAGATCTTCACGCGATCGTGAGCGGCGCTATCCATCGTGATCCGCCTAGTCGCAGACACATACTTGCTAGATTCGTTCGGGACAACCCCTTACGGACGCTCATTTCCAGTCGTTCCTATACCAAACGCTCTGCGGTTTAAAGTATATCCACTCTGCAAATGTCCTCCATCGGGACCTGAAGCCTGGAAACCTCCTTGTAAACGCCGACTGTGAACTCAAAATATGCGATTTCGGTCTTGCGCGCGGGTACACGCCGGGTGGGGGTACTTCCAAGTCTGCTGGGAACCAGGGATTCATGACTGAGTACGTCGCCACACGATGGTACCGCGCTCCGGAGATCATGTTGAGTTTCGCCAACTACGTGCGTGTTCGCTGCCGGACTCTTTCCTCGCTGCTGATCCCGGTACAGACTACTGCTATCGACGTCTGGTCTGTAGGATGTATTCTCGCAGAACTTTTAGGCGGAAAGCCGATCTTTAAAGGCAGAGAGTAAGTCTCATCCTGGCATGCATGACCTAGTAACCCCAAATTCTTGCAGTTACGTCGATCAATTGAACCAGATCTTACACTATCTTGGTACGCCGTCTGAGGACACACTTCGACGAGTTGGCTCGCCCCGAGTTCGTCCCATCCGACCTAGGATACATGTAAGCTAACTCCCAGCTTCTAGGCACAAGACTATATCCGCTCGCTACCCATCAAACCCAGAGTACCATTTGCAACCCTATACCCCCATGCTAATCCTCTTGCTATCGATCTGCTCTCCCAGATGCTGTGCTTTGACCCTGCCAAGCGGATCAGCTGCGAGCAAGCGCTGAACCACCCATACCTGCAAGTATGGCACGATCCTGCTGATGAACCTGTTTGTGAAGCTGTTCGTTTTTTCCTTGTTCTAAGCGGAATACGATGTTGACTCATGGTCACAGAAATTTGATTTTTCGTTTGAAGAGGAAGACTCGATTGAGGGAATGAAAAAGTTGATCGTAGACGAAGTGAGCTCGTTCAGAAAGGAGGTGCGAGCGCAAGCCAGATCCGCGGGACAAATCCGCCGACAGGACAGGTAAGGATACTTTTTTTTTCTCGTCCATTTGATTCCGTACTCACGTATCCTGCGCGACGCCATTCAGCCTGCCGATTCCATCCCGGGATGAGATCATCAGCTCGCCCGTGCGCGAGTACGGAGATGTATCAGGAACAACATCTGGTTATACTGTGCCCCCACATAGGCCACAGTCACCTGTTATGGACGATCCTAGCGACGAGCTCGATCGGGAACTCGCAAGGGCGCATGCTTCGACCACGAAACGCTGAGTCGCTGAAGAAGAGGAAGAGGATCGCTCTAGAGGCACTCTGGACGTGAAAGATGGGAAATGTGATATACCTCGGATAATCATAGATCGGATGACTTGGTACGATCTTGGGATCAAGCTCGTCCTCAAGTTCTTTGTACTCGCTTTGTCTTGGCTTTTTCTAGTTGGTCGTGGACCTGGAAACGACGCGTAAAACGACGATTCACCAGTCACAAAAATGAACCTGAATGGAGGCCAGCCAAAACTTGACGACGGTAGTAACGAGTAGAAATGAATTGATCCAAGCGTACGTTTGAATGAGCCTGATAACAGCAGGGGAAGCGTCCGATCAGGCGCCTGTCACATCATGAATTCGCGGTGTCTACAAAAAGGTGGACGTGTCGCACAAAATGGTACATGTGGTCACGGATGAAAACACGACCGAAACGAATACATGAGAACTTTGGGGATGGTCATAAAGTAGGATGGGAGATGCAAAACGTCACGACATAATACGCTCGACTTCTGTGAGCGATCCCTTGACGCCCTCAACGAAGCAGTTGATCAAGGGTTGGTAATCCCCATCCCAAGCCTGATCCCGGTAGGCGTCAACAGGATTCCTAATCGATTGGTTCACCACGCACCGTGTTCATGCTCTCGTAGTACGCGCTACGCCATACTGGTGAGATACACACTGGCGGGTAGCCATGTCGCACAAGGGGAATGGATGATAGCAGCCTCGCCATCCGCCCATTCCCGTCCTGGTGAAACCACGACGGGACATGAGGCGATACTAGGATCGGAAAAGCAAAATACTCACATCGAACGGGTGACAACGCGTGAAGGTGATGTGGATCCAGGCAGCAGTTGCAAACGGATTACGCCATCGCGCAATGTATTGCTATTTGACGGAGCGTTGACAAGGTCATTCACAAAGAACGTTTGGCTGCGTACCCTGCCCATCTTGCATATGTAATCCAGCTGTTGATCTACCAACTCGGCCGGACAAAATGCGAGGTTATATTGCTGGCTCCGCACCACTGCCGACTTTTGGGTAGCTTGTCGGGTAAAGCCCGCATTGACATAGTGCACCGCACCAGCGCATTCCCCGCTTTCGATGATTTGGATCTTGGACGAACGCATGAGCTTACTGTGGATCGCCTTGATATTCTCGGTCGTTAGTTCCTCAACGCGATCGACAAGCTGAAGTACTAATGTGTATGCCTATAGTTGAGAGCCCATTCCAGACAAGATGGATAGCGTATTAGGAGATGGCCATCAGCACAATGACAAAACACTCGCCTCATCGAAATCAAGCAGAGTGTTTACGATCGTTTCTGGGTTCCTCACATCGCTCTCGGGTGTACACTGGACGAAAGAAGGGGTGAATCCATACCGCGTTAATCCCTCGATGGACTACGAGTCGAGTTATTCGTGTTTCCCGAGGAATGGATACAAGTCTGACGTACTTCCGGCACAAGCTCACAATCTTGATCAAGGTGGATGGCTTGTAACCAGCTGTAGTTGAGCAACTGCCTTTGATGCCTAAACGTCCGCCAAGTGTTGAGGATATCAGGGGCACAAGCAGGGAGCATTGGCCACGAGAATGGATTGGCAAACGAACGGGCCGGTTTCCAGTTTTGGAAGAAGCGCAGGTTATCACTCTTGAGTGCTGATTAAGAAGTGTTAGAGGGACGCAGCAGTAATGGACGGTCTACGAAGTGGTCCAGAGCTCACCCTGTCTTTCTGCATCCCCCTGAGCTAGGGCTCGCAATCTGGATACAAACTCCGCAAACGATGCACTTTGCGGACCCCCATTGATCGAGTGGAGTACCTATTCATAGAGATCACAGCCGCCGGAACGATGCATCACTTATCGCAAGGCAGATTGCATGCATCAGCAGAACACGTACCTCGTCATATAGTTCCAGCGCAGTGCTGAGCGAACCCCCAACAGCGCGCACGTCTGCGACTCTGACCTGGAAGAATGCGACGGGGTACTTGGGGAGGTAGTAGTCTTCCCAGGCAAGTGCAAGCTCCCGTAGGCATCGCTCAACATCCGATGGGTACGATGCGTTGCGAAGACGAGTGACGATGTCGCAGAGAGTTTGTGCATCTTCCCGTGGTACGATATCGGGCAGAACCTATCTCGCAGATAGTGCAGTGCAACGGAGGGATAGTGAATGGCAACAGCGATGAGTGATGAAACAGAAAGAGAACGTCAGATTACTTACGACCAATTCACGCACAGAGGTGTAGTCCCATCCTGGGATGTGCGCTGGCGCAAGTTGGGGACAATGGAAAGGCACACGGAAATCCGGGTCCACATCCATAATATCTGAATGACGAGTGGAGACGGTTTTACAAGTGCCGATGAAGACGAAGGGAAATGAGTACCAGACACGGCAGAGAATTGGAGGCTGGCTTGGGATGTTACCGTAAGTTGCCAACACACTCGAACGGGAAGAAACGGGATTTTAACATGTACAGACACCGCGTCCCTACGCAGCCTACGATTAGGATTGATGAGTGCGAAACCAAGTATAGTGACCGCACACCTTTTGCCTCATGTGTCAGGCCACATGCCCACCCCATGACATCGGCTGCCGAGTAACGACCCTGGCGCACAGATCAGTGTCAAAGTCAACACGCACCTTGAAGTGATTCAGTCACCGGCATTTTTGCGAATGGTATGGCCAGTGGTGGCAGTAAGAGTCTGACTATAACAAGCTCAAAGGGGAGCAAGGTAGAGGAGGATGACTGCGGGATTTTACAGAGTCGAGGATGAAGGATAGTGGAAGAGACAGAGCAGGCTTGAGCTCTAATCCTGTACGTCAATTTCCCTCATATCAGATGTGAAGCTACCATTTGGATTTCATGCTTCTGACGCTGAGTGGTGGATGAGTACCGAGTCCCTAGCCTGGTTGCTGACTTGATTCAAGTCCTTACTCTTTGCATATTCACCACGCTCTCACTCGATGCTCCAATGCCTCACATTCGGCTCTTTCAGCTGTATTTGCAAGGCAGGTGGTGCTCTTGGCAGGGACGGATGTCGCGTTTGCAGCCAAGAGCTGTTTCACTCGTGTTCTGTATTGAAACAGACACTTGGGCCATTACCTGCCACAGAGGGAAGAGCCGTAGGGAAGCGTCTAGGACTCATCAGTCTTGTGTTCCCAAGACCTTTCATTGTTCTCTGGCCCCCTGACCAGATTGTCTCTTGACAAAGAATCTTATTCGAAAGATGAACACGACACCTTGTTTCAGTGGTTCTTCAAAAGCAGAGGTGAGTTACTCCATCATTTTGACTGATGCAAGTTCATTGAGGATAATTTCCGCTCCGTGTGTTTGGTTTCACTCATTACTGGTCCAGTCGACCAACTCCCAACAGATTTGTTCTGCCCTGTAGCCTGTTGAATCATTCCCGTACGTAAAAGGGACCGCGGTAGACCACAGAAAATATTTTGTGATCGACGTACTTGCATCCCTGGCATGCTTGTCTGGTTGCCTTTGGGAAACCCTCCTTGGAAGTTATAACGATTGACAGGTTTCATTTGTAGACCAGAAACCATTGTTAGCACAGGCACATGCCGAGAAGTGGTCAGCGCGAAATACAAGGTCAATATCACCGTCCTGCAAAGTTCTGGATATCGGCGCAATACAATACCAATACAAGATCGTCTCGAATACAACCTATCGTTCGCTCTCTAGTTTTCCTTTGCACCATCGGTGGAAACAGGTGCAGTTGCGGCAGGCAGGGCCTTGACGGCCTGAATAAAGGCCTTGACCTTTTCCGCATCTTTTCCCAACCCATCCTCCCGCTCGACGCCTCCACTCACATCCACAGCCCATGGCCTCACACGCACGATCGCTTCGGCAACATTCGAAGGTGTTAGTCCGCCTGCGAGAATGAGCGGCATACGCGCGTGACAAAGTTCACCAACACCAGGTTGGATGGGTACGTCCTTGTCCTCATCTTTCTTCTCCATTCCCTTTTCAGCGGCGGTCTCGCTCACAGCATCGTTATCCTGTTCCTTGTCGCGTTTGACACCGTCGCCATTTGGTCGCACCTCCTTGCCGTCCTCTGCATCAACACAAAATTCGCCTGCATCTGCCAACGCGCGCGCTCGATCCCAGTCAATGGTTTTGCCGCTCCCACCACTGAGGCCATCTTTCCGTTGCGCATCCAGCAACACGAATCCGTGCAACCCAGGGCGAGTCACATCCCGCAAACCGTCATCATTTCCTGAACCAACGTGGAATGCACGCACAACGGGTACACTCACGAAGCGTGCCCACTCGACTGGCTCGGACCCGTGCAGCTGTACGATATCTAGCCCGACGCGAATCACCGTCTCCTGTACGACATGGAGCGACGCGTTTTGGAACACGCCTACAAGCAGTGGGCGACGATGGGCAAGCGTCTGCGTGAGTCGGCGCGCGTGCGTCGCAAACCAGGACGCGTTCCCTACATTTTCTTCCACTCCTTCCTCTGCCTTTGCCCCCTTCTCCGTAGTTGTTGTATCCTCAGTTGTCGTTTCCTTCCCCTCTTCCGTCTCAGATTTCGCTTCGACTGGGTTGGCACTCGCGTTTGCCGCCGTGGACGCATTTGGAGACTCGCGAAAGGCATGGACTGCACTGGCGATGGACCGTGCAACATCCACTGAAACATATCGCTTGCTCGATGGGACAAAGATGAGCCCGAGCAAGTCTGCACCAGCCTCCGCCGCAATCAACGCCTCTTCTACATTCGTGATCCCACAAATCTTGACCAACACCTCTTTTTGATCCTCCTCTACCTTGGGTGACGGCCAATCAAGCAAGCGATGGATAAATACACGTGGGTCTTCAGCACGCATGAGGGCCTCGCCTACCAGCACCGCGCCAACGCCTTGAGTCGCATATCCTCGCACGTCTTCGGGACCACTGATCCCGCTCAGCGCACAGAGTACGACGTCTCCCTGTGCCATATCTGCCAGCCGAGTCGTAGTACCCATGTCCACATTGAAATCATGCAGGTTGCGGTTATTAACGCCGATGACCTTGGCACCTAGCTCAATCGCGACGTGCATCTCGTCCGTCGTGTGCACCTCGACGAGAGGCTCCATTCCAAGCGAGAGAGAGTAGGCATACAGGGCGCGAAGACGCGCAGGCGGAAGCATCGCGACGATGAGGAGGATCGTGTCTGCACCCCACAAGCGCGCCTCTGCGATTTGGTACTCGTCGAGAATAAAGTCTTTGCGGAGCACCGCGGGACGGTTCGGGAGCGCGTCGATCGCCTGGCGTGCGAGCCGCATGTCGAGAAGCGAGCCTTTGAACCAAGTGGGCTCAGTCAGGACGGAGATGACGGCTGCACCGGCGAGGGCATAGGTGAGTGCCTGGCGCGCGGCATTGGCGTTGGGCGCGATGTCGCCCTTGGATGGGCTCGCACGCTTGATCTCTGCCATGAGCGCGGGAGAACGGGCTTTAAGGCGCGGAACGAGGGGCACGATGGGCGGTGCGAGGTGGAGTGCAAGAAAGGCATCGAGGTCGCGTTGTGAACTTCCGGGGATGGACTTGGCGTGTTGAACGTCTTTGAGGCGCTGCTCGTAGATACGCTCTAGGATGGTAGGTGCTTTGGTTTTCAGTTCGGCCGCGTTCTTGACTCTGGGTGCGAGCACGTCAAAGGGGAAGGGTGGGAGAGTCGTGTCATACACAAGCGCGTCTGGGTTTTCGCGCCAGGTGCCGCCTTTGAGATTGAGAAAGTTGCGGAGGAGGGCATCACCGCCTTCAGAGAGAATACTCTCGGGGTGGTATTGGACAGCTTCGAGGACCCACTCGCGATGGCGTACGCCCATAATGACGCCGCTTTCTTCAGTGACACAGGTGACCATGAGTTCCTTGGGAAGGGTTTTTAACGAGGCGCTGAGGGAATGGTATCGCGTAGAAAGGATGCTCTGGGGGATGTCCTTGAAGCAACCGCGCCCGTCGTGTCGAATAGGGCTGAGCTTTCCATGCTTGATCTCACCCGCATAGCTAAATCGTTGTCAACGTTGTGTTGAGCAGTGAAGCGAGAGAGAAACACACCCTATCGTGCCGCCGTACACGTCGACGATGCACTCGAGGCCCATGCAGACACCGAGCACGGGGACTTTGCCAGAGAAGTAGCGAATGGCATCGCGAGAGATGCCCGAGTCAGTGGTGGGATGTCCAGGGCCAGGCGAGATGATGAGAGACTTGATATCGAGCTGAGGCAGGGCAGCGGCGGGTATGGCGTCGTTGCGGATGACGGTAACGCGGGCACCAAGGAGGGAGAGCTGTTGGTAGAGATTCCAAGTGAACGAGTCAAAGTTGTCGATCAGCAGACAATCGATTGGCTGGGCGAGTGCAGGGGGCAAAGAGGTCGCCGCGTTGGAGGCCATGGACGACGATAAAGGGAGCGGTGTCAAGGAGGCAAAGAATTGTCATTACAATGCTAGTAAACTCTACAGTAGTCAAGTCATCCTCTTCAAAGGCTAGTGCACCCGTCTTGAACTCGACCCAGGAAGAGAAATTGACCGCTCACCTGGATAAAATTACTCGCAGGCAGTTACCCTCAAGCTCTGGGTAGCCCCATCCCACACATACCTCGATCCATCCCTCGCAACCGTATCCCAAACGAACGTGCTCACATGCTCTGCCAACCACGTTGCCCGATAAACGCTAATAGGAGGACCACGGCCCTGGACACGCAGTTCCGACAACGCCATAAACACATCATCTTCTGGGACATCCATGAGCGACACGGACGCGGCCTGGGTTTCTCGTGACTTCACCAACGAGACCACATCCCCCGCACCAACATTGTCGCAGTCGACGATGAGGAGATGTGACAGGCACAGAGGCGCGTTGGCACCATGCAAGCATTCCAGAAACGAGCGCGACACTCTAGGACAACCAATCAAGGAGAGCCTCTCTCCCTCCCATCTGCAGATAATGTCTTCTATTTTCACACTCGGGTCTGCGGATGTGATCGTGAGGCGGGTGGAAGAAAAATGAGAGTCAGAGTCTAGAAAGCCGTGCACGGTGCAGTCGACGATGGTGATGTCGTCCCACGGCCTCCTTTCCACGCGAGTAGGGATAAGAATGCTCCTTAGAGCCGTTCTACCCGTGATTCTGCAAAGGAAAATGACAGCAGGCCGGAGTAAGACCAGGCTTGGGTAAGGTGCATTGTCGTCGAAATGAACGTCCTCGATTGTCAGTTCGTGTACCGACAAGAAGATGTCGATGACTGATAGGAACTTGTACAATGAAACGACATTTCCATCAAAAGTGGCGTCGCCGCGAATAGTTAAAGATGTGACGTTTTTGAACCAGCGCGCGAGACGAGGATGGGCCATCAATGGATTTTTGAAAAAATGACTGCCCAGTGTGACTTGCTGCAGAAGAGGAACCTTGAGTTTCCCCTCGTACTTATGACTGCTTTCACGCCACGTTGTTAGACAAGAGGTGCAATTAACGCCAGAGCGACTCATCAGCGTAAGCACCTTGAGGAGTCGGGCACGTCCACTCTCCCTCCATAGCGCAGGTATCGAGCAACTATGTTCGACAACGAACGAAAGCGACCAGATATAGCTAATATACGGACGAAGGAGTTGCATGGCATGACTGATGCTTGTACGTTCTGATGTGGGCGTTTCGGAGGTGCCAAAATGTCTCGTGACGATGACTTTCAAGGGGTGATTGCCTGCCCATTCGAATGTAGTGCGAGCTGCCCTTTGAGACGTAGTAATGGCATCCAGAAGAATGACTTGGCGTGTCCAGTAGATGGGGATTGTTCTTAAGATCCGGAGCCATCTGAGGCACACACAGGCGAGTGAGTATGGGAAGAGAGAAGGGGACAAGGGGTCGTCATCCAGCCACAACACCGTGTTCTCGCTGTCATCTCCATCAATGCAGGATTCGAATACAAATTGGAAGATCATCCGAATAATTTCGGTAGGAAGCAACTGTGGACCGGTGTGCCATGACTGGAGTGAGACTTTGCGTGCGATGCTAAATGTTGGCATAGGGTCATCCTGTAACACTTTGGGTGAGGACAGGACGAGGTTGGAGAAGGCCGCAATCGCACTTGTTGATTGCTTTCCCGAGTCAGCGAGAGACTGTGACGGTGTCATTGACAGAAATATTGTTGGTCAAATGACAAAACTCACCACTGGAAAATCCATATGCGAGGTTGTGATGGGGTGAATTAGAGTCAGCCCAAGTGAAGCACTCTCACGGCCAGCTCACGTCACACGACGACCGTCAAGGCTTTTATTAACGATTTACGGTACTGCTAAAAGGCCAGAAGCTTGCATGTCGTAGCCTGGACTCTCAAGGAAGCATACATCGAGCTCAACAGACTGAAAGTTCTCGTCGATGGCGACAGTAGGAAGAAAGAATGCAGTGTTCTGGTGGATGTATCATCCATCATAAAGCAATGCAAAGTGATGACACAGTTCGGTCAGAGACTACGACCTGTGTAAAAAGTAAGAAGACGGTACTGGCCAACTCACATCAGCGAGATATCAGAATGGCAGTGCCAGTTCCGTGTTATTTTCAAGAAGTACTCTGATGAACATTAGTGACAATATTTGGTTGTAAACCTTGGATGATAGCATCACAGAGTCAATGCTAGTTTGATGATTGCGGTGTACTTGTGAAACACACAGCATGGAGAATTCCCATAAAAGGAAAATAATTACATTCAGTTAAAACTCTGAGACGACGCTGTTACTTTGTGGACTGCGTTCACTTTCGTCTCCTCCTCTTCTCTTCTCTCTCGTGTCGCGTTTTCTTTCTGCGTCTGGAACGCAAGACTGTAGTGTACATACTCTTCTCGACGTTCCTTCCTACAATGTCCATCTCCCTCAAGGCCGAGCTAGAGATATGGGTGGCTGCCCTCGAAGCATACGACGACCAAGACTTTGAAAAAGCCCTTGAATTATTTTCGGTGAGATCCGATGGGTTCTGCACCCGCCATGTCTAATCCATACTTGTGACTCTGCCAGGGTATCGCTGATTCTTCAAAGATCCTTACCAATATGGGCCTCATATACGCCACCATCGGTGAACATGAGATTGCCGTAGATCATTTCGTCTCTGCAACCAGCCTCGACTCTTACCTTGCGATCGCGTGAGTATTCATCCAACTTTGCTTACTAGTCGGAGTGACTTGATAGTGCCAGTCACTTTCAATGCGGCGTATCCAATTTTCTTCTCGACCGCCACGACCATGCGCTCGTAAATTTTGAAGATGCGTACCTCTATCTACGTGGGAATGAGGCCATGTCAGTCTTTGTCCGTTCCTCCTGCGCCAGAACTTATCTCTCCCTTAGTAATTATGACCAGATCGGTCTTAGGTTCAAGCTCTTTTCTGCAGAGATCTTATTTAACAAGGGCCTCACGCAATTGAACATGGGCTACATAGAAGAAGGCATAGCAGACATGCAAGAGGCCAGCAGACAAAAGGTCACGGATGAACACGGCGTAATTGATGAAGCCATTCGAGATCGTGGGGAGGGATACACCGTCTTCAGCATCGTCCGTCTCTTTTGTCTGCCTCTTTTGTAGCGCCGTGACCTAATTGGTTTCTACGCAGCCTGTTGGCGTTCTTTATCGTCCGTCGGATAGCAAGATCAAGAATGCTAAAAGCAAGGATTATCTCGGAAAGGCTGTGAGTTTGTTGGGTTCTCCCTTATTTCCCTCCTTTTCATCTGTTGTGTCTTCGTGACAACAGAAACTGGTCGCAGCGAGTGACTCCAACGATGCCTTCACTGAATTCACCGGCGCTAAGAAGTTGAAGCAAAACGTGGAAGAGAATTCGGACATTAAGGAGGACGGGAGCCTGGTGCTGGGGGAAAGCACACCCATCCCACCTGGTACGCCGGCCGCTCGAGATGATACATTCTTTTAATCTTAACTTATTCATCGATTCAGGTATCGAGCCAATTGCAACGCGCCATACTGCTCTCGAGCGTTCCAAGACGACCCCACAGCGTAATGTTGGGAATCGGCCGAGTGCAGCTACCACTCTTTCTTCGCGACGGACGCAGTCCGTCTCGAATCCCCCAAATGCACCGGCACCGACAGGTATATCGCGAAGCAATACAGTATCAGGCAGGACCAATACGCCACGCGTGGCAGGGAGCGCTATGACGAGTTCCTCGGTAGCGCCTCTGCGAATCAAGACATCAAAGGACACTGTAGTCAGTGCGGGTGGCACGACAGCGATGGAAGGAGCTGTGGCGGCTGCGGGTGGGAATTTGACTGTGCCACACGGCCGACCAGGTCTCCGGAGAGCGCAGGGGTCAGGCATGTCGCAGCCTGTGCTGCAGCCTGTACCACAGTTGCACACCGTGTCCATCCAGCCCGCTCAGTACATGATCTCACCGCAAGATGCGATCCCCTTGGTGCTCCCTATTACGCCTGCTCCTAAACGAGGTACGTTACTGCCGCCTGTCGCGTGACTGAACTCACGTTGTGTGTTCCAAAGCGAAAGGACATCTAACACAGTTCTACGAGACGTACATGGACGTGTATACGGACGATCCTGCTCCGCGATTCGTGATGTCCCGCCCTCACTCACATTCACAAGAATGGGAGCAAGAACTCCCAGCATCGTTGCCATCGTTGCCGAGCCCCGTCAGCATGTCAAGTCATGGCCATGCGAATACGCAAATCGACCCTTCTTCAAGCGATCCATGTATAGCACCGAATAAGAACCTGGTGGGAGTGAATGGAAACGTGAGCGTGCATCCGCGTGCGGGTACAGACAACAGCGGCAGTGTTGCACTTAGTGTTTCAACTCGGCGGAAACCAACGCGCCGTCCAGTCGCGCATGGGGGAGGTACAGGCTACTCAACCGAGGATGACGACGAGGGGTTCGTCACGGGTGATTTTGACGTGCTCGAGATGGCCAAAATTCGTGTCAAGGTGTGTCCCTTGGGAACGTGTGCAATGAATGCTGAAACGCGCTGCAGTTGCACTATCAGGATGACGTGCGTGGGATGACGATGCCCCCGTCGTCGTCGTTTGACGCATTTGTGAAGCGCGTAACTGCCAAGTTTGGGACATCGTTGATGGGCCTGGAGATGAAGTTTGTGGACGAGGAAGGAACGAAGATTAGCCTTCGGGATGAGGGTGATTTCGAGCTTGCGATCGAGACGGCAAGGGGGAATGCCAAGGGGAAATCGGAGGGCAAGATCGAGGTGTGGTGCATGGATGTCTAACTCAAGTGGGGATGGGGGACTGTTACTGTGTGGTCACTAAGACATCCCCTGCCGTCCGGGGAGAAGTTTATGGTATTCTATCACACCACGACACTTTCAGTTGTTGGTTTAATGATACTCTCTTCCCAAACTAGCACAGTTGAACAGTAAATGGGTCTGACACTCTTTCATGCTAGTTTTGCTGCATTTGGCAAGTGTACATAGGATGGGAATTGTACTCAATGCTGCTACTAGTGATCCTGGGGAGTACTTGGTGGACATGTAGATATGATTATACTTCATTGTAGTCTGATTTTTTCCTGCAAGCTGAGTATCATGATCATGATCATGATCAGATATGGCCCGGAGTGAGGTAGTAACTACCTTTTATTCCATGGATGTGTCTTTCCTAAACTAACATGATCTACCTACTTGATCCAACAGCGTGATTTAGTAGTATGTGACAATGCCATTCATGCTAACCAAATCTTTGCATGTCATTACCATAGGGCATGCACTTATCAAACCTTCACCTTCACCTTCACCTCCACCTCCACCTTCCCTCTCACCTTCACTGAAGCTTAGGGTTCTGCATGGGTATACCTGGGGTATCTGAGGGCCATACCCACACCCGCACCCATGAAAAACCCACACCCATGATCATGGGTGTGGGTATCAAGTGTGGGTCAACAATCGAACACCTGTGGGTATACCCAGGATTATCTATTTTCTAAGTGGTGGTAGGATATGTAGATACACTCGGCATCATGCATCGAGTTCTATTGCATCCCACCCATCGCCCAACTCCTCCTCTTCACCCTGGATATCCACCAACTTCGACACCTCACCTAGATCCTTTGCTTGAATGACCATAGGCCAAGGCAGATGATGGCACAAGTGGACTGAGCAGACAGGCGTGAGCAGACATGTGACAAAAGGAGGTGGCCATGGCTAAAAAGCTGTTCTATATCTACAGATGTCGCTAGGTAATGAATTTAGCTAACATGTTTGAATATAATGTATGTACTATGCACTGGGTACTATCAAGTAGTTGATGGCCATGTGTGCAAGCTGTGGGTGGCTGGGACGCTTCTCATGCCACCATTGGATAGGATCCGTGATGTCTTCAACATCGGCAGTGAGATACTGCTCGAGTTCAGTGCTAGTGTCCACGGGTTTGAGGGGTGCAAAGGTATTGAGATTGTTGAATATGTTGGCACACTGTATAGATGTGTGAGTGAGGTTAACGAGGATTAATGAGTAATTACCTTCGCCAGCGAGTCTTTGGTTGCCATGGTGGTATTCTTCGTAGGTGCCACCTTACTTGCATAGAACTCATTGAACACTTTGTGCACAAGACCTTCAGCTGTCTCAATCCATTCGGCTTCCCAACCTGCATGTTTGAAATATGCCAGTTTGTGGCGTGGGTGTAGTACTTGAAAGACAATGAATAATGTAGTCACCATGACAGAATAATGAATGCCTTACCCATTGCAATCCTATAGATGTCTGCACTGTCAGTAAGCGAGTAATACCAGTTGAGAGTCCTCTTCGCCATTTGAATGGCTGACCGGATTGGCTTTGGGTGCTTGTGGTTGTGCATGTAGTTGGTAAAGACATGATCTATGTGGTCCATGGCTGGAATGACAGCTGCGAGATTTGGTGTAGACTGAGAGAAGTAGATGGTAGCATCCTTGAGGATCTGGCGGAGGTGTGTGGGTGAGCTGTGCACGTGACCAAAGCATAGTTACCTTACCTTCAGTGCCTTGTGTAAGTGTTCCACAATTTCCCACTCGCCACCACTCAACTCATACTCATGCAAGTCTCGGTGCTGCATCAACAAGTCAAGTGCCTCCTTGTGCTTGATTATGTACACTAGCATGTCATGTGTTGAGTTCCAACGGGTTGCCACATTCCGTGGTATCAAGGTCGCCGGCATCTTCAAGTCTTTAAGAGTCTTCTTCCATGTGGCTAGGAGAATGGTGGGCGAACAGATGACTTTGAAGGCAATCCAACAAAGCTAGGGGGTAATCAGGACCATGCAAATAAGTATTTTCTAGCATGCTTACCTTGATGAGCACTAACTTGACTGGTGCAACTATGCGAAGCAGTTCTGCCTATTCCGCCAGTGTCATCTCGTTGAGTTCATGATCATTATCAATGGGTATGTCTTTATCATCATCCTCACTTTCCATTTGATCAATCTCTGTTCCATCACTTAGGTTGCCACCGTCGTCCTCAACAGTGCTTGTACTGTGCTTTTCTGGTTTCGCATCAAATAGCCGCACAAGTGACTTTGCGACTAAATTGATTACATGCAAAAAACAACATGTATGATTGGATGCCCCGCTAAAGCCATCAACGGCCACTGTGAGTTCATTGATCATAACATTGTTGTTTAATGTGTTATCACAGGTGATACTCAAAATCTACCGGAGAAGATTATGTAATGGTAAGTAAGTATGCAAATATTGATGAACCTTGTCTGATAGATTGAAATCCTTTAGGATGTGCGCAAATGTTGTTGCCAACTCATGACTGGTGTGAGACTTAGGGACTTCAACTATATCCAGAGGAATACTGGTGGCCTTGCCGTCCATCTTGAGATGGATGGCAAAAGTGAGGAATGCGCGATGATTTGGTGAGGTCCAACCATCAGTTGTGAAACTGACTCTTCTGGTGTATTCCTTTGCAGCGTCAGATGATACATATATGCAGTACACAGCCACTCTACTCACATTGAGCATTTTTGCTAAATGGTTCTGTGTGTGTGCAAACACCAATCGAATGTCACGGGACACTGTTGCTGGGGAAGGGAGGTAGTATTCTGGGTGGCCTGTTTTCATCAACAACAAGAAACCTGGGTCTTGGACAATTTCATATGGGCACAAGGATTCGGTGAGCCAGCGAATGATTTCCACACACGTTTCAGCGTGTGTTACAATTTCTTATCTCTTTCATGATATTCTACTCTTTTCTTATGAGATCCCTCACGCTTCTGGACTCTTCCTTATATCCTATCGATACCGCCATGTTCTGCTCTTTCTAGGACCTTTTTTCTCTTGCTTTGTTTGCGATTAGTCTTTAGCTCGGACAGCCGCTCCATAAGTACCTTCTCTTTATGGGTACTTAGTCATGTATTTTCTTCCACTTTCCATACTATTCCATGCTGCGCATTCCATAGTATAAATACCCCGCTGCCATGTACTGTAATCTCCCATACTTGATCTGCGCAATTACACGCATCTCTTGTGTCCTCTCTGCTCTCTGAAACTCTCTGAGTCTTGTCTTGCCTTCGTCCTCTGAGTTTGTCTCAGAGTCTCTGTCTCTGTCACTTAGTCTTTGCCTTGGTCTCCTAGCTCGACGGATTCTGTTGACCTCTTCGTGAGTGTCCGACCGTTGAGAGGTTGTTGAACGACACAAGTGTGCGTTCAGCGTAACAGCGTGTGTATGCTGGCGACAGGAATAGCTAATATGGCCACCAGTTTTATTGAATGCAGCGGTAATTGAGCTGGTGTGCAGGTAAGTTCCAACTTTCTTGCATGCATTGCCCACTGTCTTTGTTTTGTCCACAGCATCAAGAACCTCTGAGCCCCAGCATGCACGAGCATGCTTGCGCATGTTACCTGTTGAACAGGCGTCTGCCGTATTTAAGAAATGGCAAACCGTCACTCAACGGCAATGCTTGCTACATTTAAACTCGTGTGCAGTATGGTCACCAACTTCAATGACCTGAGGAATGGCATCAAAAAAGGCGTATATTGGTGATGTCCAGTTGCACATCATCATCTCTACACAGAGATAATGAATGTTGTGGTAAGTATTTTTTTTTGGGATGGCGTTAGATTTACTAACTGAGTGTTTTGTCCATGTGGGACTTTGAGCTGCCGGATGAGTCCACCTCAACTACTAAGTCTTCGTTAGACAATGTGAGACCATCAACATCTGTGTTCTCAATGGAGGTAGAAGACTTTGTCCACTTTGGATTGATGTTATCAACATTACAAGGGCACTGAGGGTGGTCCGATGATGTAGACTCTGTGTCTCCAGGTTCAAGCTCAGTATGAGCTCGCTTCTTTGAAATATGTTGACCTTCTAGAGCAGCCTTAACTTTCTCTGTGATTTTAGAGATTCTTTTTGAGGCAGCAGGCTGTGGATCAGGAGTCATGGGAGTGAAGTGGGATATGGGGATCTGGATCTGAGTGACGAGTATGGTAGTTGTGGCCCGAAAATTTTCATGCAGTGTTGCATTGCATTACTTAATTCTACCTCCTTTATCTGTCAACATACCCATTATACCCACCAAGTGGGTATGGGTATGGGTGTGGGTATTCAAAGTCCATACCCACACCCACACCCCCAAGTAAGGGTACCCACAACCCAGGTTGGGTACCCACACCCATGCAGAACCCTACTGAAGCTGCAGCCTTTGCCTCAGCTACATACTGTACTACTTGCCAAGTTTGTTCACATTGTCTGTATAGTGTGTTTCCTTTTATTTTGGCTGTCAAGTCAACTTGCAAGAATCAGGCTCTGTTACACTGAACACACACTTGTGTTGTTCAACAACCTCTCAACGGTCAGACTCTCACGAAGAGGTCGACAGAATCTGTCGAGCTAGGAGACCAAGTCAAAGATGAAGTGACAGAGACTAGGTTCTGAGGTGAGCTCAGAAGACAGAGACAAGGACAAGGCAAGGACTGGAGAGCTCAGAGAGCAGAGAGAACACAAGAGATGTGTATGATTGTGCAGATCAAGTATGAGAAAATAAAGTACATGGCAGCAGGGTATTTATACTATGGAATGTGAAAGAAAATGCATTGCTAAGCACCTATAAAAAGAAGGTACTTGTGGGGGAGCTGTCCAAAATAGAGACTAATCACAAACATAGCACCACTGAGACTAGAGTATCATGTTATTCCCTTTTGTTGATGCCCAATACGCCAATGATTGTTTGTAAACTACACACAAATGGAAGCCTTCGTATGCAGGTGAAATACTTGGATAATCATCTGTTTGTTCCCTAATCACACGTAAGTTTGCTTCCCCACGAGATCCGTTTGCACAAAGGTTACAGTTTGTATTGCTACATTTTGGTTTAGGCTACTGGATCACATTTATGCAGTGAGTATGTCAACAGTGTGTAATAGCGAGACAACATGCTTGTGGAATTCTATCTGGACGATCTTTGAAGCATCACACTTTGGCTGGTTGGCCAGGCAAGGGAAAAAAAGAGGTAGCACACAATACCATTATTTTTTGATACCCAAAATGTTCCCATAGGCTAACTCACTACAAAATTTGATATTGCGGCTGAATGCGATATCAGATTGTGTGTAAATGCAAAGAGCGAACTGGGGAATATATGGTCATATATTCCCTTTCAAAGATCCATATCGTGCTTGATTACCTCCCCATGTCGCATTGATCTTCAGTGCCTCAAGCTCATTGTCAGTGTCTTCAGTGATGTTTGTGAGTCTACAAATGAATCTTCATATGGCCAAATCCACCCTCCATTGCAGACACACAAATTGCGCACATGAATGTACACACCAATCACTATTAGAATTTGAAATCACCACCAGCTGTAGTGCCTTCGTCATCATCATTGTACTCCCCCTCTGACTCCTCACTTCCAAATTCTTCATCCACCTCAAGATCACCATCATCTGGCTCCTTGTCGTCATCATCATCATCATCACCAACATCAGATTCACTGTCAGAACATGTGGGTGTCTCTTCTGTGGCCAGAATGGCGCTATCCCTCGAATGCCCAATGTTTTCACCAGTAGCACATTCGTTGAGAGTATCTGATAACTCAGGTTGTATTGCCGTAGTGTCGATGCGGGTGTTGACACTCATTGGAATATGGTATTGGGCACAGTGTCCCACACCAAGACCTGTGAAGCGCATAAACATATCCCAGTCTGCAAAGCTGCCACAAGGTCAGAACTGATATAATATATGGGTGAACACTCACATGTTGACATAATATGCTGCCCAATCATTCAAGACATCCGTTTGGCGAGCAACAGACGCACCATGACAAAGTAGAGAGTCAGTATGACCCTCGGAAAATGCAGGGATTAGGTGACAAGCGTGGAGCACCAGAGCTGGATCAACAAAGCCAAATGCCGCACCAGAATTGGATGGAATGAATCCAATTTTGGGGAGACATGCATTCCTGAGGCCCCAGTGATAGCCAGGCATGACTCCAAACCAGTGAACCCACAAAAACTCCATCACCTTCTCAGTCCCAGAGTATGAGACCGTGATAAGGAAGGCATCTAGCACTTCTGCATACCAGAATGGATGTGCCCTTGCACTGTCCTCGCATGAGAGTAGCATGACTGTTGCACCACGCCCTAGGTGTATAGCATCTTGGTCACAGCACATGTCGTATGTTGTATAATTAATCTGCATTTGCTTTGGGCAAAGTATTCTGGAAAGATTATTGACAAATTGAACAGACTCCCACTCTGCATGCAAGAAGTTACACTCATCACCATTATATTTGCGGTTGAGTAATCTGGACAGAAGGTGGTTTTTCAGCTTCGGAACAAAGTCCTGGGCTAGGTTGACAGCGTAAACAAGGGTCTGATTAATGAAAATTCTGAGACAGGCTGACCTTGAGTGCTGGGTATTGAGACTCAAGCAAGGATCTCGACAGCACCAGGAGAATGGGAAGGCAAAGGATCAGTGGAGACTCACTGATAGAAAGGTATTGGCTCTGAACAGATGTAGGGTTGCTTGAAGATAGTCTTGGAGCTAGGGCTCAACAAGTACTTGCTTAGAGTAGAGGATGTAGAAGAGGAAACTCCAAGTAAATTGGTTAGAGAGCAACAGTAGGAGCTCTCTGGTTTAAATACATTCTAAGTACCTAATTCAATAGGAGATTGAACCTAAAGTACAGATAAGAGTGATAAAGGCCATTGGCAGATAAAGATATTCCATCAAGGGAATAATGCCATAGGCTGATAAGAAGTGAAACAAATGAT
>JBBPTN010000244.1:0-28727 GCA_038094075.1 Xerocomus spinulosus | reverse complement strand
GAGGCGATGGCCAAGAGCACAGCCACGACACGAGAGAAGGAGGTGAACTGCATGTTTCTGAGGGTGTTTGTAGTGCGTGAGGTTGAGAAGGAACTAATACTTGCACCTCCTCCATCCTTGGGTTTATAACTGGTGACATATAGGCTCCGGTCGCCCATTGGGTATGACATGGACCGAATATAGTATTTCGTTTCTTCGATTGTCGGATCGGATATCTTCATGCGAGGACAGTGTGAAGTCGACATCGTACGGCGTAAGTAAGCGTGACAGTGCAATGATAGCCTGACTGACATCTCTTGCCAGCCGAGCAACAAACGGAGTCGCTATAACCAGTACAACGCAGAGCACGTAGTGACAGCACGTACGTACTCGTACTAGTACACGTACTACCAGAGTACAAACAGCCAGCCCGTGTCATTGATTCTAATGCTGGCCCAAATATCACACAACCGGACGACAGAAACAGGAACGCTGCTGAAGCACTGACCGACTGTCATCATCTCATACCCGACGTCTAGTGAGTCGTAGTCGAATAGTCTACGTCACAGATAAAATGTGTCCTATCTCAACATTCTTCAGTGGATCGGTTAGTGCCAGGACCGCTTCAGAGCAGCTTCAGAGCGCTTCAGATCGTTGGCTAAGCTATCCAGGATCCTGAAACTTCAAAATCTCTGCTTACCCTCTTTTCCAGCGTGTGCTGTCAAAATAGTCAGCTTCAACGGAGTTTATGAATGACATGTAGCAAGCACGCCTACCATTTTTCCTTGCTGTGCTCATCCTACCGCTACACACATTCGGACGACAGAAACAGGGAGGCTACTGTCTGATGCAATCCGTAATGGTGGCACTGTGTATGGCATTGAATCATTTTCCCCAGTCAGTTTGCATATTGAGGGGAATAACAAAACTTTATGTACGTTAGCATGGGATCAGAATCCTAGTGCTCTGTTGAAGAAATGAAAAGGCACGACTCCACGGAGACATCCTGAAGGTGTTCAAAGGCCCAGATGGGAGTCGCAACCAGCTTACGTTCATATTTTGCGACGACCGCACGACAATCCATCATGCGGCGCTACATTCTGTCCTTTTGGCATCGGCTCTAGGCCGCAAAACAACAGCTTTAGATCTGATATGCGTACGACGTCACCTTCTTTTTCGCAGTGGTGCACCATCAGTGACATCAGGGTTCAGCGTTCACGGGGCTCATCGTCCCTTGTTCGCATTGCGAGGTGTCATGATAGTGGCACTACCACTCTGTTCGGAGCGTACGGCGCGATACGTTCTACATCTCTTTAAACGAACACCAGGTCAGTAAGGAAAACTATGAATACAAGGCAAATCAAGATTCACGAGCATGCAAACCCACACTAGATGTCGGCACGGCCGTGGATACATCATGTACTGGAGCCTGTGGTTGTGGCGGAGTTTCAAATCCTTGTCTGTCCTCGCCCTTTTTGTTGCAACAGATGAATTTTGGTTATCTCATTTCCTATAGTCTTTTCGGGGCTGGGTTGTGCAAGACAAGTGCCGAGGTGTTGAACGTCGACCTCCCAGCTTCAATGGTTGCTGTTCTGCAAACTTTCACAGATGAGCAGCATTTGAAGCGTCCACGGTTCGTGCCACATACAATGCGACCATCTTTCAGAGTTGCAGCCTGACCAAGATGATGCATTATTGCCAAAGAAAATCCATCCTAGGATTTCTTCCAATAGAGTGTCCATTGACCGTCCAAGCACACATACCCATCAGAGTATATGTGCTTCTGCCGTGGCTTGGCCATCTCCTATTCATTATCGCGTGAGAGATGTCATTCCAAATTCGTGAATGTACATGGGTAAAATGATTCATCACAGTATGCGACATCCTTGGACGTCAACACAAGGCCATATTCCTCGGTCGTCTACACCCCGGCCGCCGGGCTCCTCCTCCGCCACCCTCCATAATGCAAAACCTTGTTGAGAATCGCGAGCTGGACGACGACGATGAACAAGGCGAGGACGACGATCCAGCCGAGCCACGCAAACGCCAGCATCGCCGTGAGGGTACGACATTCCCAACGGAACCAACAAGAGGAGAGATCGCCCCAATAGATGTAAATCTGTGGGGGGTTGCTCGTGTGCTAGCGATGGCAGAGGTGGGTTGAGCGTGCTGGGTCGGATGTGAGCGTGACGTACCGTTGCTACGGCTGCGCCTACCAGCCAGAGGACGAGGAGGACAAAGAGACCGACGAGCTCGAATGCGATGGGGTGGACGAACCGTTCGACCCTGTTGATCATGCGAACCCTGTCCGATGGTGAGTGAGCGGATGGTCTGCAACGGTGGACAAGGGGCGGCTTACGCGTACGGTGCCCACAAGATCGAGAGGCAACTGGTCACCAAGAGTTCGACCACAATCGGATCTCGAGGCGTGGTCTGTCAGCAACGGCGATGGCAATTCATCTGGAGATAAATCCTACCATAAAACTGAACCCCACTGTTGGTTGGATCGTCTGAGGGTATGGTGGTGGTGTAATGTATCCTCACAGCGGACAACGCCAGTGTCACGACTGCGAAAACAAACTGTCATTCAAGGTGAGGATAGAACACCGAGGAACAAGAGGAAAGCATACCAGGAAGAAATACAACACAGGACGAACAATGTGGAAACCCATGAGAGAGGAAAGGGAGAGGAAGAGTGTTGGACGGTCTGATGAGATTATCTCGGATTAAATGTGGTACGAGGGCGTAGAGCGCCCAGAAAATAAAAAAAGGGCCGCATGTCCTCGTTTGTATTGTTGCCGTCATCCTGTAGACCACGTTTGCTTCGATTTGACCCGTAGACGAATGTCCGTGTAAATGACACACACTTTTTAGGTATAGCACAGCCCAGACTTTTGTATTCGAGTCACACCATGTCGAGGTTTCCCAGAGAAGGTCTCGTTGTTTATGGGGTATACGACCACCTACACGGGTTGCACCACCATTGTTGTAACTTGGAGACTTGGGTTTCCCCGTGGAGATGTTACACTCGCAACGAAGGCGGGGGTTTCACTGCTTCGGGAAAGAACGGAAGGACCCCACAGACAACGCCACAATGGAATCACCGCGAACGATGCCACCCTGACAAACTTGGGATTGGTTCCGTGCCGCCGTTTAGCGAACGATGGTCCGATGAAGGAGCCGTGCCGTATGCACTGAGGCCGAGATTGGGAGATTCAGACGTTCCAACTATGATTGACGGGCATCGCGAACTAGAGTCAGATCCTGAATAGACTGGTCCATCGTACGGGGATGAGCACGCGGATCATCGAGGATTCAGCCATATTCTTGCAACAGTGCCGTGCTACCCAGACACGAATCGCAAAACGAAAATAACATCAACATCATCAAGTATCAAGGCTACAAGACTCTATGCATACACTCAGATCCCCATCCGTACGGAATCTACGTACAAGCATATATACGGCGTCGAACAGCCAGGAGAGTGCATCAGTACAAAAAAAAGAAGAGATCGCAACACCAACACACGGGTCCTACAACATTTCCGTACAATCAAAAATACACACAAGCACGGCAAGCATTATTTGCAGCTGTTGGAACTGGCCGGCACGTCGTTACAACGTACCCCGTCGCCAGTCTACCAAACGTCTCAATTGTTCAAGCGTTAGAAAGATGAGGATCGTCGTTGGTTGTAGACGTGTCCATGCAGGAAGCCACCCTTTGAACATAAACATTGGGCCCTCGTTGGCGAGTGACGTGCGGATCACGCCGAGCGTCGACTAGATGGCATGGATATGACCAACACGTCATGGCATGGAGAATGGAACGTACACTAGATCCAGGTCCACTCGCATTCATAATGCGACTCTTGAGCACATCAGCTGGTGAACAGATGGTGGTAGCTACCGTGCCCTAACACGGCCACTTCATCAATACCGTCGAGACAGACAAAGAATGGTCTGAAAACATACAGCTGCAAAACTGGCAGTAAAGTGGCAGTAGATATTGTCATTGAAGTAGGGTGTCTTTAAGAGTTCAGATTTAAAAAAGTCATATCTGTTGATGATCAGATGATTCATGTCCGCAAGCGAGATGGTACTCACGAAGCCAGTTGACTCGAGTTCATGAGTACACTTCGGAAGACATTTGGTCCCACACCACGGATAAGCGACGAAGGGCCTTCCTCGCGCACCATCTATGCAAGCAGACGACCAAAAAAAGAAAAGTATCAGCATATCGATAGGTGAATAGGAAGAAGAGGGAAGCAAGTTAAGTAACAATCCCATCCGCAATAACTCCAAAAGCCATGACTAGCCAGCCCTAGGTTGTTGTTTCCATCATCATGTTTTATCAACCTATCCGCTCAAGGCGGTACGAAGGATGACCGACGGGTGAGCTCCGAGATAAAGCCCAATAGTATGCCACCAACACCGTGATGGAAGAGAACGATTGGAGGTAGAGGAGACAAAGCAAATGGTTGCCCACATTTGCGCAGCACGACGCAGGGTAATGCATTGCAAGTAAGAACCACCGACGATCATGCGAATGAAGGAGCAACGTGACTCTCGATGCCCGTCGTCGTCGACACTTGGTCCATAGTCACGTAGTCCACATTATTCGCTTCGACGAAATCAGTCGCTATAGCCGGTGCATTTTGAGCATAAACAAGAGGAGCGCTCTGCACGGTGGTGTTCGGAGGATGCGAATCGGAATCGGTGGTCGTGATGGATGTAAAGGACGAAACGACGGGATGCCTAGCAATACCATAAAGAAGTTCCAAATGCTTGATCTCGGTCGGAACAACACGGCCATGTCTATGCGTGTTCACATAACCGCATAGTGAAGCGACTGCGCGGAGCCGACATGCGCACAACACGAGGAAGAAACAACAACAAGACAAAAGGGATGCAAGGAAAGAAAAAGAAAGGAAAGGAAAAAGAAGAGGGCCGACTTACGCGGAAGAGCGCATCGAAACAGTGTTTGTAGTTGAAACGTTTCTCGGGAGGCTTGGCAAAGTCACCTTGAAGGCGAACCTGCGGGGAGATGAGAAAACGGTCACGTGATATGGGAAAGGGAGCGGAAGAAAACGCGTTCAGCAGACATGTGATATCAAGCAAGTGGGCTGCACATACCATGACGACCTCTGAAAGACAAGAATGAGAACGAGGACGCGTGAAAGAGGAGTGCGAGGATACATACCACCAGGATTACCGACTACACCAGCAATAGATCCAGCTATCGGGAACGAATCAGATAAATACCGCAAAGGAAGATGTGGCGCATAACGTACCCATGGCACCAGCGACAGCCAAGACCCAGGGAGGCGACTGGGGGTTTGCACCCAGGATCTTCTTACTCTCGTCGTATGCCCAGAAGCGACAGAGACTATAACTCATCTGTCGCAGCCATGTACCAGTGATGCCATCGTATAGACCTCTGAAACCAGCCGTTCTGACAGTCTTTGCCATGGACTGGATCATCCGTTTATCACCCGATGCTTGCAAACGGACTTTGGTGAGATCAAGGGGATGGGTAACAGATGCAGCAATGGTAGCTGCAAGACCGCCCAGATAGAAAGGGTATGGTTGCTTCTTCTTGGGTGCAGGGATAGGAGAGCCATTGAGGATGGGTTGTGTGGGGGTGACTGTGGAGGCCATTGTGAATGAATGAGAACATCCCAAATCGGAACTGGTATAAGAGGGCTTGTTATTACATAATTGATAACACCTATCCCCACAGTTCTCCAGACAGTCAGTGTACAATTCTCCTCGTCGTGTGTAAAATTCTATCTAAATTGTGAAACCATACCCCACAGTGCTCGTATCTACGCGGCCCTGGACCTAGCAACAAATATCGGCCGAGGATCCGACATCCGAAGGCAGCCACAAAGCACAAACAAGCCACGCAGAATTAGCCCCTGACCAACTGGATTCTCATGAAAAGCTGGATCATCGCAGGAACATGCGGAAGACGAATTCACCAACGTGCCGTGGCCAGCAACTACAATGGGATTGCGAGTGAGTGAACAATAACATGCTATGCCTACCGTAATCAAACACAGGTTGAGCGACCGCGACAGCCGTCGAAGCCACAAAGGGTTTGCAAATATTCGATACGCTGCTTAGCCTTTTCCAACTAATGTCAGTGACATGATACTTACGGTCGGTCCGGCCGTACAAATTGGGCCTAACCAAGTGAGAATGGAAGCACTTCATCGAAACGAGTAGAGTAGAAAAAGCCATCCATTTTCAAAAAAAAATAGAGCGATAAGCCTCACGGATGGTAGGACAGGCAAGGGATCATTCGAATTCGTAGATCTTCCTATGAGGGTCCCGATGACGCCGATTGAAGGTCTCTATCTGCTGCATAGTGAGTTGTACGAGCGCAAGAGTGCCGTACCCCGTCCCTTTGCTAGTGGCTTGTCAGAACACACGCTCCATCCCGCATCACAAAATCGATACGAAAGTCCACCTTTGAAATGTGACAGCACCAGAAGTGAGGTGCGTTCGTTCCACACTAGAATGGTTGGAGAATTCCCTCTCTTCATCTTTGGCAAGTCAACGAGTGCATACTAGAGGTCACGGTCGTATCAACGATGCCAGAGACAGGACTAGACAAAAGGTCACCGCAGTCACATAGCGAATCCGCTATTTAAGGTATCAAACGGAAAGGCGAGGCATGGATCCGCGACGAAGACCAAGTTTCTGGATATTTGCGGGGGAACATTGTGTGAGTTTGGAACTCTATCATTCATATGGCTCCTAGTGAAATGAGAAAGAGCTCGCTTACGTAAGTTCGACACCCGTGGGAAACAACCACTACGGCTTTTGTGTAGCCTCGGCACGGTTGCGCACGTACCGCGCTGTTCCCCAGTAATTTATCCCATCGCGTGGTTTGGCAACTCCGGAAGCCATACCGCCTCCTGTGAGTTATTTCATCAATACACCCTCTGACCCGAAAGATCTGCTTGTTGGCAGCTCACAGCGCAACGGTGCATCAAGGTTGTGGAGGTGGATTTGGTCGGCGAAGAATGTTTCTGCAATGCACGCAACGTAGCCACTACGTGAGACTTGTTCTGAACCTCAAGGAAATCGGCATCGACTGGGACCGATGGCTAGTATTCGGCATTCCTAGGTTTATAATGATGCCCCTGACGCTAGTGTGGTGCGTCCGTTATCTTTATCCGCTCTGCTGGCAGGAACGCCTTTGACGGATCATAGGGTGCTGGTTATTGAAGTACCTTCTTCCGTGCATTCGGATTCACAAAGCAATCGCAATCAACAAGGTCACCGATGTACTCCTTGCATTGGGTATTATGTTCGACGCATGCCCACTTGCCTATAGCTTACCAGCCAGATGTAGACATGATGGGCGCAAGGCACTGGTGATTCGCACACTAACATGTGAGACCATGACGGTCTACTTACCTATAGAGGATCACATCGCACTTTCGATGCAAGGCACATGATGGCTTAGACCAAAAGTGTCCTCACAGCAATACATTCGATCATGAACCCCGATTGGAAGCATATCCTAGAGTCTTCTGAGCGCGGCCTATAATTGTTTGGCCAACTAGAAGTTCTATTGCTTGGCACTCTAGCGGGAGTGACACTGGATCGTTGGGATGCACGCCCTGATTCCCTTCTGTAGGCTTTGCCACAGATGAAGCGCTCATATCCAGGTTCGAGGGGTCCTACCTCGGCGGTCTTTGATGGCTCAAGTCCCCGCACATTCCTGAAAACGGCTGGACCCAGAAGCCAGCAAAGGATTTTTTCCATCCTTCTCGGGGTCTTGGGAAAGTTGGTCAAGAATACATAGAAGCGCGTTAATGAACCATCTCCCCCGTTCGTCCTCAAACCTACCCATGTCTTTCAGAGGAATATCGTCAAAAGGTGTCGCTTTGGTTACAGGCTCAGCCAACGGTATAGGTCGAGCGATCGCGCTTCGTCTTGCGAGCGATGGCTATGACATTGCGTTGAACGACCTTGCTGCCAACAAGGCCTCCCTCGGTACCGCTCGCGAAGAAATCAGTGCAAAATATCCGGAACGGCAGGTCTGTGCACTCACTGCAGATGTCAGTGTTGAAGAGGAAGTGAACAACATGGTCGATGGCGCCGTCAGCACGTTGGGCCGTCTCGCCGTGGTAAGCGGTTACCTGCGACATCCGCTTTCATCGGTGACGCTATATCAGATGGTCGCGAATGCTGGCACATTGCGAACTGGCTCCATCTCCGAGAGTGAGTTGCGCATCTTATCGAGGTCGACTCCCTGTGGCTCGTGACTCACCCATTTTTATAGCAACCGTGAAAGATTTGGATACGGTGCTGGCCGTCAACGTTAGGGGAACGTTCCTCTGTTACAAGTATGCGGCACAGAAGATGATAGCGCAGGGAACGAAAGGCCGTATTATTGGCGCTAGCTCTCTTGCGGGAAAGAAAGGTTGATTCAACGTCCTTCAACCTGGCTTTGGCGTGTCGCTAATATCGTTTGGTGTTATCAAAGGACAACCATTCCTTAGTGCATACTGCACCTCAAAGTTCGCCATCAGAGGATTGACTCAAACAGCAGGTTCGGTTTTTCGAGGCTCCTTTATACGATTAGGTACTCAATTTGACGGCGTAGCTACGGAGTTTGGGAGGCATGGGATAACTGTGAATGCATACGCTCCGGGCCTTATCAAGACCGAGATGCGTCAGTCGGGCGTTAAATTTACGTACATTCTATTGCTAACTTGCTGACACAGTTGATGCTCTGCAAGAGGACATGGTGAGATACACTGGTGACAAGGGTGGCGTGATTGGCCCGGTAAAATTATCATATTACAACCCATACCAATCAGAGTTGTGCTCACCAGTTTAAATAACAGCTTACGGGGCTGTCGTCTGTTGGTTATCTGGGGAATGCCAAAGACATTGCAGATTTGGTGGCCTACCTGGTATCCCCTGGAGCACACTACATCACTGGTATGTCCCCACCTTTGTACTCGATGACCAACTCCGGCTCACCTCTGACAGGCCAGACGGTAATTGAATTTTCGTTTCAGCGTACGGTCCGGTACGATGAATGCTTAATCTTGCTTTTGCAGATTTCCATTGATGGAGGAACCCATTTCGACTGAAGAATGCGTCGTGTAGTGCTTGGTTAAGAAACGACTACGTGTCCGATTGTGCCGTGCTTTTGTTGGTTTTGAATGGCATACCAATGGGTGTTCGCCACGGAGCTTTCGGGCCTGGAGAACGTTAATGCTGTGCTGTTACAGCACGTTTGGGGGCACTCAGGATCGATTTTCCTCACCGCCGATATCATCCCTGCGGAAGGCTCATTGTTCCAATCCCACTGCACTCGGAGCTTCGATGCATGCGACTAGTGTTGGCCCAGGCGCAAGAATTGCGACAATTAAGACTAATGGTCTATCGAACGGTCATAACCGAATAGTAATTATATGAACGTGTCAGTCAACTCTCATTATGCCATTCTCTGATTTCCTGTGCGTAGGGCATGGGGAACGGAGACCGTGCGACGAACCAGTTACGACCCTGGGCCTATCTAGTATCTAATCCTTATAAGATCCCATTCTGCATTCCAGTCCTAGTCAGGACCAGATGCATTTGGGGTTGGTATCAGGCGCATTGCTCTTTCAAGCGAGGCCGTTACGTATTTATTCATTCACATTTTTTGGAGAACATGCACCTGCAGGGAGTGTGAACGATGCAAAAAAAATTCTCTTTCAAGGCCAATCCATCTTTTTCTTGACGATCCTTGTGCTTGACCGAGGTGTGGTCGAGATCCAGCGTCGTTCACTTTCCACGTCCCGGTCATGCTAGATCCCAATGTAGATCTCCCAAGTGCCAGTGCGTGTTTCCCCGCGTTCCCAAGATGTACACGGATGCTCAAAGGCACCGCACAGTCGCGTTCGGCGTCCTCGAAGGTCTGGCTATTGTGCTCACGCTCCTTCGGCTCTTGTTTCGATTGAGGATACAGCGATTTTGGTGGGAAGATGCTTGGGCAGCGGTCGCGTTGACATGCGCCGTGGTGTTCGTCGCCTCTGCCCCTGCCTTTTTCATAAATTGCAAGTGTGTTCTTGATCCTGCACGCGGCGTGCGTTCTGACCGCGTCGTCGCAGATAACAATGACCTTGTGCTCGTCATCAGCTGGATCAATGCATGCATGTTTATCAGCGTCATTTGGTGGGTGTTGAACATTGAGGTGTTGCGAGGACGCTGATTTGATCGCTCATGTGTATGATCAGGTCTGTCCGCGTGAGTCTTGTGTGCTCGATCATTAGGATCACCGCGTCGCTCTTTATGCGCCGCATGGCACTCGTCGTCGCGGCTTGCATGTTTATTTTCTGCGCGGCCACGTTTGGATTGGAGACGTGGTGGTGTGGGACAACGGTATCCGATCAGCCCCGCTCGGACTGCACATTACCGAGTTTCATCATCATCTTTGAGGTGGCGAGTAAGTGTTTATCCAAAAACGTCCGAAATTTAAGAAAGAGTCACGTCTCTACTTGTGTTTCTAGCCAATTGTTTTGCCGATTGTTTGACCTTGGGACTCTCGTTGAAGCTCTTGTGGAAGGTCCGGCTTCCGCCAAGACAGCGCAAGATGGTTCTGTGCCTGTTTTCGGCCAGTAGATTCTTGTGCATGTTTGCGTTGCCGCATTCCATCTCGCAATTGGTCGCTAGCCGGGCCGTCCAAAATATCCTTACCAATCTAGAGGCATGTGTCCCTGTGTGTTGTCCGCTTCTTGGATCGATGACCGTTTCGCTTAGCTCACCGTGTTTCTCATCGTTTGCAATCTGATCGTGGCCGTCACTTATGTTTACCGTTTTTTCCTTCGGTCTCCCATTCCGGACTTTGAAAGCGATGAAGACTTTACGACTGCACCGCGCAGAGATACGGACAGTCTTACCACGGTGGATTTGGAGTCGGTCTGTGCGAGCGACGTGAGGTCTATAAGCCAAATCGAGAGTAGCTACCTTGATTCGTCTTCGTCAACTCGATAGACAACTTGGTCGCAGTATCACCGACATGTATGATTCTTATACTAGATGGCGAGTGCATGGGCTGGTGCGTGCGTTGCCTTGTTTGCTTATTAGCATCGAATGGGAGTTATTTGGTGCATGGTCGTATATAGCTTTTGATCTCTATACAAGGTCGGATCCGAAACTTACGATACCTGTTTTTTATGACGTGGCGTATACTATGATGGGCCCACGAGTCAAGTCATGGCTGGATAAACTTGGCGAATGATATTTGCCACGGGCTGATTCGGAAACGTTGGGTCGCTACATGGGGTGGAGGGGTTCTAGTTATGGCCCGGGTGTTTCCTGTCGTATCGTTGTCCCTCGTTTTCAGCAAGGCTCCTTCTAGAAGAGAACGATGACCTTGGGTGGATCGCTCCTGCGTATATGCGCATACATTCCTCAAATCGACTATGCAGGGATGGATCGAGATTGTGAGTTTGACTCTACGGTAACTGCATGGCCTTGATGGGGAATGGTAAAAGCATGGACTTGAATAATTTGGGAAACGTCAACCTGTTTGGGTTCTTGTTGATATACTGCAAGTCGTGAACGTACGGCGGGTCCGCTCGTCCACGGAATGGTTCGGGAAAAAAAAAAAAAAGTCATGGTTATAGTCCATTTTCTTGCGCTCACCAATTCCCGATGGCCATCGGAGACGCTTGGTCATTCATCATTCGCCGTCGTCTCACGGTGTTCCACGATAATTCGCCCAATCAAACTTGTGATTGACGTTGGTTTTCGTAGCGATGGCCGTCGACAGCAAACGTGTGCGAAAATGTTGATGGTCAGGCCATACACCGTTCGATAGACAACCATCAAGCCAAGATATCAACCCAACAGCAACAGGGTCCTGTTTTGCTCTCTCGGCGTTTCTCGGTTGTCTGAACGTGGAGTGGCTGATAGGGAGTGACGCCATTGTATCCAAGGGTCATCCGCTCAGGGTTCGGGTTCGCCATCGTCCTCGTGGTGTCTGAAACACGTCTCGATGGTAGGGTCAGATCTTGCGCAGTTGGGTGAACCGGGGTTATCGAAAATGGTGAGTGAATGGCTTCACAAGTTGGCTGGCATAATTGTCGTGCGAATGCGTTTATCTGGATCTTGTAGCGTCCTTTGGATGTGCGCTGCCATTGTCGCCCTGCTGCGGTGACTCGCACCCAAATTCCACGCAGAAGGGATTCCAAAGAACGGCTCTCTGTCCGGTAAGTGGAAACGCTGCTTCCTCGGGCTGCATCCCTGGCTCTTCCTCCTCACAACTGCGATGACAGCGCTGCACGAATGGCGACGTGAAACTGACAAGTTACACCGATTCCGGAGCGGAAATCGATCACTATACAGATTGCATGCCATATATTGGCTCGCAGATACCATTGACCCCATTCAGTGAGTTCCCTTGCAACCACCATGGCATCTGCACCACCTCCCCCTCCGTCACACCCACAGGCGAACCCATTCGCAGACATTTCTCTCTATCCAGAGGAAGCGTGGATCTCTCTCTGCGTCTTCCTCGCCGTAATCGGTCTTTTCCAGTGGGGTTCCATCCTGCATTCCAAACTGGTTAGACGACGTCGACAACCAAAGTATCTTGACGAGGAATCGACGCATACATCCTCCTCACGCGCTGTTGGATGGCACCTCGCCCGCCTCCCACTCGCCGCGGTCAACGTCTTTCGGGTCATCGCCTTTCGCTGGACCCTCGAAGTCGGCACATATGATCTCAAGGTGGTCGATATCGTCCTTGCCTTTGCCTACATTGCCTTTCTCCTCTTCTGGACCTTTGTCGGAAGTGAGTCCACGTGTAGATTCCCGTTCTGACATCGTTTATCCACCTCGTTTGCAGACAACGACCTTGGGGTGGCACCGACACAAGTATTGTCTTGGAGTAGTCGTGCAGGTCTTGTTGCTGCAAGTCAGTTCCCGTTGGTCACTGTCCTCGGTACCAAGAACAATATCGTGTCTTGTACGTGTATTCCCTGGCCTTCGCTCCCTATTCAACACACTATATGCAGTGATCACCGGCATCGGTTATGAAAAGGTTCACTCTTGCAGAGCACCCTCCCGAGTATATGCTGACCACATTTTTAGCTCAATTTCTTCCATCGTGTCACAGCACGCTCGTGTTTCGGCTTGTTGTTGATTCACGCTGGCGGTAAAATATATGTTTTGATCAGTCTTGGGTTGTATGTCGACTGTGCATTATCGACAGAATCGTGTGCTTAATCAGCTCCTCAGGGCCAGCACGCTTTTCAAGCAAACTTGGGTTCACTTTGGAATAACGGCGATAACGGCGTTTACTATCCTGGCCATCATTTCACTGCGCGCAGTCCGCACGAGAGTCTACGAGCTGTTCTTTTACTCGCATTTCGTCCTAGTATTGTGAGCGAATTTCTTGTCAGGAACTTGTTTTATCTCACTGTCATCAGCATTTTATTGTTAGCGGCCTACTACCATACTAGTTATGCGCAGTAAGTGGATCTCCATTTCGTCCGCGGATTGCTGACCGAGTACAAATAAAGCGTTTCATACTGGATCTGGCCGTCCTTTATGTTCTGGGCACTCGATCGTATCATGCGGCTGGCACGAGTGATCTTTTACAACCACTTGTACTTTGGCTTCAGTCGGAACGCAAAGTTGCAAGACGCAGTCACCGAACTGGTCTCTGACGACTTTATCCGGGTGAGGGTCCGTCGCCCATTGCACTTTCAATGGTCCCCTGGACAGACTGCCTTCCTCGTTATGCCATCTGTCTCTGCGTTTCCACTTGAAGCACACCCCTTTTCCATTTCCAGTATAGATTCTGTCCTCTTTCGTCCCGACTCCAAGGGTTCTTCTGGGCGTGATGGCGCTACCATCGCCGAGGACACACGATGGAAGGAGCTGGTCTTCCTTATCAATGTCAGAGGCGGGTTCACGAGGCGTTTGAAGGAAGTCGCGTTGCGCAATCAGACCGTGAAGGTGCTCATCGACGGCCCGTATGGATCTGCGCCGGACCTGGGCGCGTATGATACATCCATCCTAATCGCCGGTGAGTTGCCGGTTGTGAGCCATGGAATCACGGGAGGCTGATGCGGTCTTTCCAGGAGGGTCCGGTGTGACGTACACCCTCCCAGTGTTTCTCAACCTGATTGAGTAAGTCGTCGTACTCTTCCCATGCACACGGTGTCTCAAAAATGGAGCGTGTGTTGCAGAGCGGGTGCCCGAAAGAAACCGAGCCGATGTCGTAGGGTGGTGTTCATTTGGGCGGTACGCGATGCGAGTGAGTGCGATGACGGGTTTCGATGGCCTGTGTTGACACGTGCTGCTCGCAAAAACGCAGGTCACGTCCAGTGGATCTCAGATGCGCTCTTTAGAGCGAGCGCTCTCACGCCGAGCTGGTTGACGGTGTCGATCAGGATCTTTGCCACGCGGGGCGGGACGCCGTTTACCGAGTCTCTGTCGGTTGATCCGGAACGAACGCCTGAAAAGGAAGGATCGCATGAATGGATCGTGCCGCCGTCCGTCCGTATGGAGAACGGGAGACCGGATCTGCGGTCGATATTGCGGGGCGAGGTGGAGACGGCGACGGGAAGGATGTCTGTCACTGGTGCGCCCGCTCTTTTTTCCTTTTTTTCTTTTTCACCTGTTGACTGTGTGATTAGTGTGTGGTTCGCAGAGTCTGACTAGGTCGGTTCGTCATGCGGTCAGGTTCCCCGTGTCGGGACCGACGAGCGTGTTGGGTGGGGGACCGAGCGTGACGTTGCACGTCGAGTCGTTTGGGTACGCTTAGGAATTGCATGATGCGCGCCAGGGGTGTGCGTGTGAGAGATTTGCCCCTCGCTTTACTGGTTAAAGCTAGGGGTGGCGTTGAATCATGTGGAGCATCGGATGGGCTTGAGAAGAAGGAGTAGGTAACTTGGAAACGTTGAATCACATTCGGAGACCATGTCCCAAGGAAAAACTAGTGTGTGGTACAGGGTTGTATCAAAGAAACTGCCTATGAAAACATAGAGTAAAGTACAGCAGGTTGAAGTATGAAGTATCGTAAAAAGTACACGGTAAAAAGTACATCAGTGTTGAACGTTAACTTTGAATTCCAATACAAACGGCTGCACGAGCAAAAGAGGACAGACGCAGGCAATGAATCTCACATGGGGACGATATCCGGTACATCCGTAGTATAACAGTACTCAAACTCGTCCTCGTCCTCCGAATCATCAGACGGCTCAGGCTCTGAATCATAAACCTCCACGTTCTCATCCACCTTGCTCACAGCGCCCTCCTCTTCCTTTCCGCAACTGTCCATGCATCCGCATCCACCCCAGTCTCCACGACACGCGCGACGCGCGGCCCATGCACGCTCCTGCGTCCGAGCGAGCGCAAAGTGGCGCACGAGCCGCTCCACCTCCTTCCACCGCGTCAAATACTTGTCCTTGCCATCCCGCCCGCTCAACAACGGCGTATTCCACGACACGATCTGCTCCATATTCGGCGCGACGGCGGACAAGAAGGAAGCTACCATCGCCGGCCGCGTGATCCGAGAGTCGGCGAGCCAGAGCGACTCGAGAGACGTGTTGCGCACGCCCCCGCCGGGGGGCTGGGTGGAGGCGGAGGCGCTGGGCAGGACCGTCGCGTCGACGACGATGCCGAGGAGGGTGAGGTGTGGGCAGTGGCGCAGGAGAGGGAGGAGACCCGGGAGCGTCACCCTGGACGGGATCTCCCACCCGCATTCGCGGACGGACAGATCGAGTGTCTCGAGGCGCGGCCAGGCCAACGCCATCTCCTCCATCGCTGCATTGTCGAGGTCGTAGGTGCAGAGGGTTTCGAGCTTGAGCGAGGTGAGCTGGGTGAGCCGAAAGAGCGGTCGGAGGGTGGTGATGTCGATGATGTGTTTGTCGTCATAGTCTCGCCAGACCTGCATTTCGGAGATGTCGATCGCGGAGAGATTGCGGTAGGATGGGTTGGCAGCCCAATCAGTAAAAATGGCATGGTAATCAGCAGCACAGGTTTCGTCATCGACGTTGAGATTGATTGTATCAACAGACGTGGATTGAATGAATTTTAAAAAACGGAGGGAACGGGACATGGTCGGCGCAGAGAGCAGAACTTCCTCGAGGACAGGGAATCTGATTTTACCGAACGCAGACTCGAGGTGATCAAGAGAGATTAAACGCAAATCCATACGGAGGATTTTGAGGTTGGGCAGTCCAGCAAGGTGCAAGACACTTTTGTCTGTCAGCTCTGCGCAACGCAACGATTGGAGATCCTTTAGTTGGCAGAGAACATTTGAAAACATCTCGAGAGCCCGGTCGCCACTTTGGAACACAAAGTTACGAAAGGCCATGATCTGTTTGATGCGTGGGCACCGAAGAGGTAACAAGGGTAAAACACAAAAAGTAAGCGGGTTTGACATCAAATTATCGATATCCACGTGCACGACCGTGGGTCGGAGGAGGTGCATCAAAAAGGGAACAGCCTCCGGCCTGTATTCGCCACACCGGAAATGCACCAATCGAGGGAACATAACGACGGGTGTAGGTGGCTGCGCGAGAGCCGTATACACGCTCGCGTCCGTGGTATGTTGGCAATGTCGATCAAATTCTAGACTTCGTACTCGGCGGGCATATCGGAGGAAAACATCCCAGTCAGACTGCTGCATGGCACGTCTAAATGACTGGGGAATGCCTTTAAATTCAGATCGCGCTCATCGGCATGGTTTGAGTAAGCGATGAATGACATACCAATTGCTTCCCGTTGACCACCCATAGATCGCTCGGCATGCACTTGATGAGCCACAACAGGTCATGAATTTCGTGGTAGAGCACATTGAGAGCGGGCTCCAAGAAGAAGCGAGAGGTCCTCGCAAGCCTAGCAAGGGTGCGACGATCGTGAAATTCTCGTGACTTTGGTTCGGGTTTCGATATTATAAATGCATGTTGAAAAATGGTCGTCAAGATTTCGTCGATCGTGAGGCATCTATGCATGAGTCGTGAAAAGAAGAAAACCGGAACCACTGTCAAGAAAGAAAGTATCCCATTGTCAGCGTACGCGGATTCGAACGGAGTATGTGAATAAGACACGCACATCATACACCGACGGTAAATGGTAACCAAGCGCCAAAGGTTTGGAAACAAGTGTTTTTATATGACCCGCCTTTTCGAGCGGAGCGACTGAGTTGCCAGCTGGCCGATGTTACTACACGGGGCCAACGTTCATTTCTGGCTGTGTCAGTCTAGTAATGATGTGGCTGGTTTTTTGATGCAGCAAACCTACTAATTCAATGGCCGGTTCCTGAAGTGGCTGGCGGCGGCTGCCCAGGCGGTGGCGGAAGGTTGTAGAAAGCCAGATCCCGCATGGCCTAAATGATATTAACATGGCAGGGCGTGTGTAAAGCTCCAGTCGGATGCCATGGCTGTTGTCCACCAGTGCTGGATGCAGCAGTTTCGGTCCAGGAGCCAATGGGCGTCTCGAGTGCAAGAATGCTACTTTTGTCTGGTAAGGCTTCAGAACCCAACCCGCCACAAAGTCATTGTCTTTTCAGATGTATATTGCGGCGGTATGAGGCCATGGTGATGAACACCAGCCATGGCGGTTCTGCCAGTGCGGACCAACGTTTTTCCCGCCAACGTCGGATCTCTAGGATGGCAGGCATGAAAGACACGATGTCCGGTGTCGCCTGGCAGCTGACGTGGTTCAGCCTGGTCGCACGCAGGGGGATAGATCGGGTCTCTCCAACTTGTATACCCCTGCAAACCAAAGCGGAGATGAAGGTGGTGTTTTGCTTGTCGGCGTTAGTATTTACTTGACCTTTACAACTAGGATCCCTCGCATGGGCCGTATTTTGCAAGCGCCCGCTGGTTGTACTGCCCCGCCCACCATGTGGATGCATGGCCTACTCTAATCGACAGGCTTCATGTGGCGTTATGCGTGGGTTTGGTAAGTGAATGATTCTTGTTTCACGGCCGTCTAAGAATACAATATCGCCATCTATATCCCGTAGCGGTTCACACAGCAGCCATCGAACCTGGCTTGGCAGAATATGGAGAAAAGGCTAATATCCGCCGAACGAGCACATGCGACAGTTGAAAGGAGCCGTGGATCCAAGCCACTAAAGATAGAGGTCAGTCAATTTTGTATTTCCGTTTGAGAATGACTTGTTTTGAAGGAAAATGAGCGCTTGTGGTCAATGAAAAACATCTCAACTTGGTAAGTTGCTGCACATGTCCTCTTTCTAATCAGCCCATCAAATTTAGAATTTGATTGTGGCGGGGAATGTTGACTGGAAGCGAACAAAGACGATGATAAATATGCTTATTCATAAGAGTCGGCATGTCAACAGGTGCGTTTGTGATTAAGATTATGAATTGTTGTATAAAGAGGACAATAGCACTTACAAGATAGCAAGGTGAATTCTTCTTTCTTTAAGACATCTTGTGTTTGTGGTCGTCGTGACGATACATCTCATTGCATTCTAGGGATTTTGGAGCCCCGGCGCGCACGCTTAGTTCTCTTGCAACTTATCATTCAGTTCGTGTCGTTGGTTTTAGTACTGATTAGGCAGTCATTCACTCATATGTCCCCTGGATGCTGGTAGGTTTGTAGACATTGAATGCTTTTCGCTGACGACCTTTCCATCAATGTCTAGATGACGTGGCGTCATTACCCGTTGCATCCTCCCAAACGGTCTCAACATTCACCTTTCGACTATCTTCACCAAGCATCTTGTGTCTGATCGCACTCCCTGCACTATCACAGGTCCGAACACAGTGTGCATCCAGATATGACCATCATGATGTGCTGGGATGTCTACGTCAAATGAAGTTTCACATAGACACGAAACGCGATACGCCCTGGCACTTTCGTGTGGTACAAAAGTCTAGACGTTACAATCGACTCATCAGGTAAAGCATATTTTCTATCTGCGCAAAATAACATCACCATACGTGATTCCCTACACGAGAAGCAAAAAACTTACGTGGGTCGAAGGACTCAGGTTCCGATATGAACAAATCCGATTTGCTTCTCCCAACGTTACATCGTTGACCGACCGCTACAGTGTTGAGCGCTGCAGCTGCATGTCCAACGTCTACAATCGGGTATTTGAACATCTCTCCCTGTAGAACCGAGTCACCACCTGATGTGCAACCACATCACCCACTCTACAACGTCCACTGAATCCTGCAAACTGCATCCCAGCTACGAGATGGAGCACTGCCTACGGCGTCGACGCGTCACCCACCGCACTATGACACGCAGACAGGAACGCGAGCTCCGAATTCATGCACCGCGCTTGGATTCGCGTGCGCTTGCCATCATCGCAAACCACGATTCAAACGGCCTCTTCGCGTGCTGCGCACCCACAGCACGCCACGTGGACCCAACGGTGATCTCGACATGCCTCCACGGCACCCTCGATGCTCGCCGCGTGGCCTGTGACACGCGCGTATGTGACGTTTGTGGGCAGGCTGGTCTCGTCGTGGATCCTCTCGGGTTCGTGCACCTCTGGCAGCTCGCCTAGCTTTGTGTCTGCACCCGGTCGTGCCTGGCCAACGGCCGCAAAGGATATCACATTCACCATTCTAGATGTGCTACGAGCCTCTTTTTGAGCCTGAATACGGTCGTACGCGCGAACGAGGGCCGAGAACGAAGGTGCGTACGACGAGACATGGATAACCATGAGGTTTATCCAGCCATTGAGATACGGACCTACGGCATGGAGTAGCTCAGCGGGAGCATGGTGAACGTCGGCGTTGGGCACCACCAGATGCGCGAGCCCAGTGGGAGCTCAACATCATTTTGGAGGATGGTGACGATCGGGTTGACCACAACTCCCGCAGCGCTTGCTTGATCTAGGATTCTCTGTTGTCTCCATATGCATGTGGATCCGGTGTAAGCTCTGATAATTCGCAGTCAAAATGGCTGACGTGACTGAGCGAACAAGGAAGGGGGACATGAACAGGTAGGCGAACGCGTAGAACGATGAGAGCGTCACAGCCTACAGGCGTACACGATGATCACCGGACCGAGCTCCGCTGCTCGTCGGAGGTCGTCGTGACAGAAATCGCGAGAGCCCACCCTCGCGCCCAATGTCGACCGCCACGGATTGCCATTCTTCCTGAACCTTCCAATACGGTTCCAGGCCGTTGTCGTCGCTCCATTGAGCATGCTTTCCGAGATCTGTGCTCAACCACGTATATTTCTTCCAGAGCTTACGTCCTTGCCAATTACCCTCGCTTTCCAACGTGGCTAGAGACGTTGAAGTGTGCGAGTTGATTGCACAAGTTTCCCTGACCTCTTTCCAAAAGCTCAACAGCCATCTGAACATTCCCATCTCTTGTGGCACATACAAAGACTATTAGGCGTAAGCCTGTGGAATTGGGTGGTGCCGAGATATCGGTTACACTTTTTATGATGGACGCAAATCAACAGAATTGTATAGATACCTAAGCTGGGCAGCGTTCGTCACTACTAAATGGGAGGCTAATTTCTAGAGACCGTTTTCAATACGACCCTACCCAACAAAACAGCAATGCCTATGGACCCCGGTCCAAACGGTCACCAAGTAAGAGTATTTGTCACGGGTTACCGTGTTCAATGAGGTAGGAGGCGGAGGGTACAGCAACACTCCAAGTCACAAATGGCCGACCTGGAGGTCAGTCACAAAGTGGAACCCACCAGTGCATCTCCATCCCCCCGCCTGTCTCACCCATCGATACCCCATCGGGCAACATCCCGATCGCTCTGGCTTCCGGCGAATCTCCATCTCCGTCCGCCTCTTCTGAGCCTCCTCCTGCTGTTTCCGCTTCAGTTCAGCCACTGCCCGCTCTCGAGCAGCTCGCACTGCCGCCTCGCGCCGTCGTGCAGCTTCCAGCTCCCGTTGCAACTTTGCTTGCAACGCCCTGTCCGCCGCAGCTTGTTGTCTGGCATTCTCGAGCGCTGCCGCACGCAGCCTGGCCCATTCCTCTGCCCGTCGCTCGGCATCGCGCGCCTTGTTCAACTCACGCTTGAGCCTGTTCTCCTCTTCTCTCGCACGTCTCTTTTGTTCTTCTGCAGCGCGCTTGTCGGCCTGTAGCTGATCCCAAACGTCGTCTGACACCCCCGGATCACGTTGATCGTGCGAGAGTGGAGCGCTCGAATCATCGGATTCTGCCACGGACGCACTTGGATCGGATTGGTTTGGCTGGTTTACGGGCGGCTGTCTCCAGACCGTCTGGTTTCCACGCTGCTTCGGGATTTGCACCCTTGGAGGTGGTTGTGCATGGGGTGGCTGGGATCCACCTGGCCTTGGAGATGACGATTGTGTTGTAGGGAGGGGGCGTGGGGGTGTTGGGGTGTGGCGAGCGAGTTGGCTGTGATCCGCCTGGCTTGGGAAACGACGGCCGTGGTGGTAAAGGAGGAGACTTTGGAGTGTTGAAAGGCGGTAGAGACTGCGGGCCCTCTGGCTTGGGTGACGATGTTCCGGGTGGTGCAGGTGGTGGTTTATTGACAGAAAACGGCGACTGAGATCCACGAGGCTTGGACGGAGGTGGTCGCGGTGGGGGCGGTGGGGGTGGACGCTTTGGGGTGTTGGAAGACGGTGGTGGCGGTGGCGGTTTTGACGACTGAGAAGAGGACGAGGATGCAGTAGGGGGTGGTGGCGGTGGTGGCCCACTGAGACTTGCAATGGGTGGAGGCGGCGAGTTCGTGATACGGCTGGTCGGAACATCAAGTCTCTCTCGTTGTTCCTTGAGCATCCTCTGCATGATATCGATAGCCTCTGCAACCTTAAGAGAGACTGGTCCACCATTGGAAGCATCGGCAAAGGCCTGTTGGAACATGCGTTTGCCGAGTGTCTTTATGTCGCGAGCGTTTCCCCAGGACGATAGGACAGACATCCGGGATATAATAACACGCATTCGCTGATATTCCGCAGAGTTTGTATCTGCCAACTCTGTGACAACAATGTTGCTCTTGCAAAGGTCCTTGTCAAGTAGGGATAGACACTGATCGGTGCCATGTTGTGGAAATGAACCTCCTCCGAAAAGCGACTAGAGAGGCCAGGGTTGACTCCTAAAAGTCTGTTCATCTCGTCGTCGTATCCCGCAAGAATGATCACCAGTTTGTTTATGAACTTTTCTTTCGTCATGATGTCAACGATCTCGTCCATTGCTTCCCGCGCAAATTGTCCCTGGCCTAGGCGATATGCCTCGTCGATGAACAGTACTTTGCCAAGTGCTTTCTCAAAGAGTTTCCTGGTCTTTGGCCCCGTGTGCCCCACGTACTGTCCAACCAAATCGGATGCCGAACACTCGATTACTTCTGCAGAGGATAGGAAACCCATATCGTAGTACACTTGACCAAGTTTTCTTGCGGTCGTCGTTTTCCCCGTGCCTTGATTGTTCGATATAAAGATTTTTTTCGAGCTGTGGATATGAACGACTACTCACCAGGTGGACCCTTGAACAAGAAATTACTCGGAATTTGCTTTCGCATGTCGAGTCCTTGCGTTTTCATTGTCTGTGCAATCTTCTGGTACCTGTCAAGTTTTTTGATAACTTCATCGCACCCTATCACATCCTCGAACAATTTCGTCAGGTTCGCTGATGCATTCCGGCTTCGATCAAAGTCGGGATCGATATCCTGGGGTTCAAAGAGAACGTCTGATCGTAAGTGAGGAGGAACGGACGACATTCGCTTTTGGTATCGGTCCTTTGCAAGACCAAGCAAATTCTCCACTTCGCCTGCATTGCCAAAGTTTGGACGATCTTTCATGCGACTTAAAAAACCTCCCGAGCGACTTGCTTCGCGTCATCAGTGGCAGTGAGGTCCTGCTTTTTGAGTTTTGTAGTCAAAGATGCTCACAAGTTGCGATTCGGTGAAATCCTCAAAGTTGAACGCGTTCTCTATCGCAAAACGACGGGCTAGGCCAGGATTGACGTTCTACAGAGGTAGGCGTCAGAGAGAGCAGAATAAACAATACAGAATACATGCCTGGAACATTTTCTCCACCTGTTCCTTGCAGCCAAGCAGCAGAACGCACCGATCTTCACCAGGTACGCTCTGGACTTCAGCCACGATAGTGTCAGTGACGGTGGTTTTGAACGAATCTCCGCTACCCTTGCCACTGTATAGCATATATGCCTAGTGCACGAGTCAACGTTTACCCCAGCTGAATGAGAATGACACAAACTTGCCTCGTCAATCACAAGCACCTTGCCTCGAGTGCTATCTAGAATTGCTTTGGTGTTCTTCTCTGAGTGACCCAAATATGCGCCCACAAAATCAGACGGGTTCTTAACGATGACTTCAAAGGATGAATGAGCTCTTCTGGTTGCTTACTACAATTGACTCCTTACCTTCTCCATTGCTCAGGAGACCAAGATCAGCGAGCACCTGACCATACAGTTTGGCAACGCTTGTCTTTCCTGTACCAGGAGCTCCAAGACCCTGTTCAATGACATCTGAAGTGGCTCCTTCTCCTCCAGCTCACGGTGATAGTTGGTCTCGACGAGGCCAAAAAAGTTGCGTACAGATCCCTTGACGGACTCGAGCCCGACCAGTCCCTGCAGCTCTTTCCATGCCGCGTTGTTCGGGATGACCTGCGACGGATCAGGTCCGATCAAATCTTCTTTGGTCATGAAGAAATCATCCGCAAAAGACCCTGCCCGATGCGCTTTCTCGACACGCTCTGCCTGGCGTTCGCAGACCTTTGCAAACCGTTTCCGAAACCTGGTACACCCCGTCCACGGCCAAGGCGTCTGACAGCAATGCGGCCGTACAACCCACGGATGCCATCGTCAATGACCATCCTACTCTGGTATCGCTTGAGAACATAGTCTTCAAGCATCGTCATTAGTTCTGCGTCCGTATAGTCTGCGAATTGAAGTCGGTATGGAACGCGGCTGGGCAAGCCAGGATCGTGTTCAAAGAATTTTTCCATCTCCTTGTTGTATCCTGCAAGGACGAAGATGAGCGTTCCCACCCTATTCTCTATCTCGGCAAGTAAGAGGTCGAGAACTTGTTTTCCGGACGTGTCGGTTGTGAGCTCATCGATAAAGATATAGACCGTGCTGTCCAAAGCGATCTCCAGTTTACTGCACGTATATCGATCGCTCCAAAACCGCCTTTTGATGGATCTGATACCTTGATTCAAGCGGTTAGAGCGAAAGTTGTCCTTCTTGTAGGATATCCATAGCTTGTCATGTGAATCGGGATAACCTAGAGCTCGTCTGGAAGGTGGATTGAATTTGATTCGTTCAACAATGTGGACGACAAGGTATCTTGGGGAAAACTACAGGGTAAAATATATTAGGCTGATCTTGCGGTGAGCGATCGTTGTAAACTCTCCATGATGCGTTCGAAAAAACTCTTCTGAGTATCTGCCATGGCCACGAATTTGCCTTCCAAATCGTCCATCCTCGCCCGCATCTCATCCTCCATTTTCTGTGTTTTCACGTTCATTCTATGTTCCAAGGCTACAAGGTCTTGCCGGTCTGCTTTCATGTGTATTGTTTCGTGCAGCAGTTTGTATACCGCATCTAACGTGTTTGCAAGTCCGTCCACCTTGGTTTCAAGCTTGATTTCGAGTCCGTCCACCTTGGCTTCGAGCCCATCCACCTTGGCTTCGAGTCCGTCCACCTTGGCTTCGAGCCCATCCACCTTGGCTTCGAGCCCATCCACCTTGGTTTCGATTCGCACTAGCTGTTTGCTATGGCCCTGAACGACACTCCAAACGTGTTGAAGGGACACAGTCCCCGCCGCTGGGCCAATACTCTCAGCCCATGGTCTGTTCCATAGTGAAATAAGGTGTGTACCTTGATCCGAGCTATCAGCATCAATGCCAAAGGTATCGGAAGATCCGGTGTTTGATAGCCTCCAAGATTGCCCTGCAGGATTCGTCTAATTGTTTTCAATAATCCAAAGAATTGAACTCACCCTGGTCATCAAACTCACTCATTCTGTCTTTGGCTGTAGTAGATGGATGGGAAGAAAGCCGGATGTGAATAAACCACAACGCGCCACATCCCACCATTACTTATGTAAGACATTCGTGGTTCAAGTTTATACAGTATTTTAGAATAGACATCCCCCCAGTATCTACACACGTATCGAGAACGACATTGTAGTTTGAAAAAAAAAAAGTCCAGTGGGACTCATGCTACTGTAGTGCTGGTGGTAGCAGCCAGTGCCAGCCACGTTTGGGCGCGCACGCAATCGTGCAGTCCATGCCCTCGTTGGCTCCCGGTAGTGGCACGAGGATCACCTATAGTCAGATCCTTGCTTGGTGTGGCCATCGCTTAGCCGTCGTCGTCGCCGTCGCTGTGGTGATGGTGGCGGCGCGCGCGTGGTGGGCCTGCTGTTGCCTTCGCCTCGCCTCACCACTGCCGCAGCACGCAGTTGCGTGGCGCTCACTGTTGCCGACGCAGCCGTTGGGGGGTGCGATCCTGTCACTGTCCTGCGTCATCTTCATTGCTGGGGGTGCGGTGGAACCGCCGTTGTCGGAAGCACGCAAATCAACCGCATAGCCAGAAGTACCTTTTGAACATCGACAACTGCTGTGTCCAACTGTCATAAGCGTGCCCGGACAAGAGCACGACAAGCAAGTAGAGGTACCCCAGAAGGTGACAGAGCCTGACGAAGAGTAAGCCAAGAATGTTGCGGTAGGACGAGGATTGAGTTGGGTTCGTGGCGAGAAACTGACCACTCTGAGATGGTTGAACCAGTGTCTGCGTCTATCTGCTTGATTTTCCAGTCATCAGCGATGACGAAGAGGTGGCTGTTGAACCAGAAAAGACAATAATGATATCGCGGGATCACGTTGACGGTGACCTCGACAAGCAAGTGTCCGTCGTTGCTGTCCCAGACTTGGACAGATCTAGATGTAGCCGTCGCTATTCGGTCACCTTGCGGAGAGTACTTGGCCGCCTTGACCGACTGGCCGCTGGGATACAACGAACGTTGTGCAGACGCCGTCGTGATTCAAAGTGGCCGTGCCACTAGTATAGCCGTGACTCTGCATCCCAAACGAACACCTCTCCGTACGGAGAGCCTGCAGAGATCCATTTATCGACCTTGGAGCCAGCGACTGTGCTCCACCGCTGGCATCGTCGTCATTCTTTTACCATCCTTGACTAGTGACTCGCGATACACGGACAGGGAGCCACCACTGACGAGATACGCGCCATCTGCTGTGAATTTCGAGGAGTGCAGCATGTTCTTGTAACGCAGTTCCTTCCTGCAAGTACGCACCACTCGTCGCCGATGTCGTGAACTTTGGAAAGGAATCAAGAGAGTAGGTCGATCGCGCAACGTTGCCCTTGCCACTTGAAATAGGCTGCGCCTCGTGTTGATGGACCAAGTTCCACCGAGAACTTTGTCCACCAGCCACTACAAGTGTCTGGTTGTACTGGCCCACACCGAGAATGAGAAGGGGTGGTTGCTGAGAATATGGTGTCGATGGCAATGGTTTATATAGGCATGTATTCGTCAGTAAGCGCCGCCAGGACCCATCGGTCAGAAAGCTAAATCGGTCAGGCTTTGCACAGGCTGCGCGCCCCGGGCTTATCGCAGAAGATCATTGAGATTTCGCTCGGCGGATGAGTCGAGTGAGGCACACACCAGAGATACAAGCGATGCGACAACTTCAAATGCCATGACCCAGACGAGGACGAGGACGAGGACGAGGACGAGGGCGAGCCAGAACCAGAAGAGGTCAGCCAGACGCCATTCGCGACGAGTCGTCCACTCGCTGCACGACGAGCAGGACATGGAATCCGATGAGCTGTCCCCGCCGCCTTCTCCACACAAGCCTCGCGCTCAAGCTACCTCAAATCCTCAGTCCGAACGCGTCCTCGAGCCATAGCCATTCGCACAGTCGGGCAGCATCCAGGGGTGCGTCGTCGGATATTGTATATTCATATATACTGAAACAATGTGTACATGCGTAGATGTGGATGTAGATATGGATGTGGACATTGAATCAGAAGACGAAGACGAAGATCCAGGACGACGGCGAAGCAGAGGAACGTGGTACGGGACGATCAAAGCGCCCCATGACCCCGCGTCAAGCCGTCCTGGCTGGTGTCGTCGACTCGTCGCACGTTTCGCTCTGTCTATTGTGCCTTTTCATCTGCGCCTATCGAGAACTGACATTTACCTCGACGTGTAGCGGGGTCGTCACGCAAGAGGAAGCAACTGACCGAGTCGGAGATGGCCCTCCGTCGCGAAGAAACCGCCCACAAACGCAAGAACTTGACTGAAAAAAGCTCGAGGACGAAAAGGTGCATCATCACCCACTCACCCCTTCCCACCCACTCACCACCGACAATAGGCAGAGACGATCAACCGGCTACTCAAAAAAAACAGAGCAAGTCGAAGAATCGCAACGCACTCTCGACTGCGGACGATCGGACGCCGATTTCAGCTACCCCGGCAGTGATATAGACGAGGGATGTCTCGGAGGCAGAATGCGAGGAAATATACCGGAACGGACCTTTGAAAAGGTGGAACACACGCGGCAACATGCCAACATACATGCGCAGTGTAGTGACGGCAACACTATCCGACCAAGATAACCTCTGACTGCTCCTAGGCCCTCTCCTCTGTCTTCTCACCCCCCTCCACTCCCGGAACCGTATCATGCCCAGCAGCTGTCCCTCGACCAAACGCCATATCGACCCCCGTGTCTCGTCTGCCACGAGAGTCTCGTGCGCACAGCTCTCGCAAGCCCAGGATGCAGCGAGGGATAAGCGTGACAGGGGGTATTTCTTGTACCAGCCACGACAGTGGGACTCACCATCTTGTGGGATAGACGTTCGCGTTACTCAAGTACCACCATAATGATACTGTGACCTCAGACGACTGGTACAATAAAACAATACACGCACATACACAAGATAGTAGAGCGAGCATAGTTGGGTAAAAGGCAGTCGATCGAGTCCACACGCTCCCAGTTGAAGGATTCGGTTGAATTGCTCGCTGGCCGCTAGCATTTAGTCTGGTGACCTCATAGACGGGCTGGCGGGTTGGTCCCCAAACTAGCTAGCATTGCGACTGGCTGAGATTGGCAACAACTTGGGGCGCAGTACTACACAACAAACACGGTCATACTGGACATGCACAAGTAGTAACATATTGGTCGTACAAATGATGCCATGAAAGGACAGTATCATTGGCAAGGTAGGTACATGAAGGAACACATTAAATTCACCACTTGCGTAATGCACTAGTATTGACTCAGTGATATGTGTTTTCACCATGCTTCCAAATGGGCTTGAGCCTCATCGTTAAATTGAGTGACTCGGCATCCTGGTGGGGATGTTCTTCCAAGTAGTTGTGTGTGGCCATCAGGAAAAAGGCAAGTGTCTAACGCTGACTAAAAACTGCCTAAAACGAACTTTGCCGACTAATGGCAGCTAACGACGGCTCACTTAGTCGCAACGTCAGCGAAGAGTCAAATTAGCCTCTTAGCCACCACCATTGCACCACCATCACCATTACAATAAGTGCTGCACTGTGCACACACCACCCACCACCATGACAAAGGCAGCAAGGCAGTGCAACAGTATGACGGAAATCATGTCCAGGGGCTACGCCCACCTAAACGGGTACCTTAGGAACCCGTACGGACATCCGATGGAGCTCCGCAGGCTCCAGAACACTCGGGATTTCCAGTTATCACACGCTCTGTGAATCGCTTACCCGATTAGGTCACGGAATAGACTAGAACGATTGTTAATCGTTCTAGATCTCAGATCTGTCATCAGCATT
>JBBPTN010000243.1:0-28752 GCA_038094075.1 Xerocomus spinulosus | reverse complement strand
TACGACCAAAACACTCCATAATCTTCTTTCGCATCACCACTGCCACCGCACTCACACACTAGTGCACAACCGTCTCCCGAGACGGACCTAAAACAGATGGCAGCGAGGGAACCAAGCAACCCTCCACTGCTCCAACCCCTAGGGAGAAGAGCCAATACCATAGACTCCACCACGAACGAGCTTAGATACACAGTACGATAACGCATGTACCGCCTACCATGAGGCTCAGCCTCGACGGGCGTAAAATGAGGATTAAAAAAAAAAAAAAAAAAAAAAAAAAAAAGGTGGTAGTGTATGATGAGATGTACTGGCCTGGAACACCCTTTTGGCCCGTCCTGTATGGAGCGGCAGCATGGAGTGGCAACAGAGAAAAGTCCGTAGGGCACCACCAGATGCGCGACCCGCGAAGACACTTTGTAAGGAGGACCTCGATGATGTGAGAAACTACCCTATCCCAGAGGTCCCGCAAGAAAACCATGAAACTCTTCTCTACCTCCTTGTCTGTTGGATATTTTGCCTTCGCAAGCTTGGTCAAGTTACGGAGTCTTGAAACCATCTCTTGAACACCGCCTTGTTTGACTGGCAGCGGAATAAGAATAGGGTCCTGGTCGACAAAGACGATAAGTGCGTCACAACTAAACACGCTAGCATTCACGATGATGACCGGTCCGCCACTAGCTGCGCATCGGAGATCGGAATAAAGGGGTGGAAGAAGAAATCCAGAGTGATCAGGTAGCGCACGAATTTTGGAGATCACTTTCTGCAACTGCGGGTTCAGACTGTAAACCCGATCATGCTGGTCCGCGCCGGGTGAGTGGAGGGCCGTGTGGATGAGTGAGGTCAAACGGGTGTACTCATCCGCCAATTCCTTTCCAGCTGGCCCAGAGGAGGCAACGTCGTAGATCAGGGAACGAAGCCGAGTGAGCAAGCTCCAGAAAACACCACGATCTTGCTCGAGAAGTTCGATTGCTTTAGAAGGAGATTGACCATAAAGACAAGTTGAGAATGCGTCTACGGCAAGCGAAGATGAGAGTTCTTTGATCAGAGAGAGGTGTTGCGGTAATGAGGGTAGAAGAGCGGTATGTTCGACAAGTAGTCGGAGAGCTGTTTCGTAAGCAAGCAAGGTTGTGGGATGATGGTACAACAGGGCCAAGTTGACCCATTCTTTAGCAGCACTTAAATCGTTTGCATTTGGCGTATTGGACACATGCTGCAGCTCAGTGAACGGGTTGATCAATGCTTCAAGTTGTCTCGCATCCATCTCGCCGAGCCTCTCGTACTGAGTAAAGAGATATGTGGCAACATTCATCAAACACACTGTCTGATATGGGTGTCCTGGTGGGCAAAGTGAGAGTGCATCTTGCGCGAGACCAATGACCTCGTTCAGATCACCAATCTCCCCGGACCGTTTGTACCGCTCGAAGAGATATCCGGAAAGATTGCTCAGGCGCGTTGGTCGGCTTGTAGGCAAAGCGAGAGTACATCTCGACCAAGATCGATCGCCTCTTGCAGATCGTCGACTTCTTTATACAGCCCATGCCGAGTAGCGAGATATCCGGCAAGACTACTCGAATATGATGACCGGTCTAGGTGCCCCGGTGGACTAAGTGAGAGTGCGTCTCTGGCGAGATCAATGGCTTCCTTCAGATCATCGATTCCTTTGAACCAGTCATGCCAAGAAGCGAGATACAAGGCAAGACCGTTCAAACACCTTGGCAGAGGTGGGCAAAGTGAAAGTGCCCCTCGGCCAAGATCAATGGCCTCATTCACGTCAGCAGCTCCTCCGAACTCCTTGTACCGAGTAGAGAGGTTTCGAGCAAGATTGTTCAAACACTCTGACCGACCGGGGTGCCCTGGTGGACAAAGCGAAGGTGCCTCTCGACAATTTTCAATAGCCTCCTGCAGGTCATCGACTCCTCCATACTGCCCATGCCGAGTAGAGAGATATCCAGCAATGCCGTTCAAACACAGCCATCGACCTGGGTGTCCCGATGGGCAAAGTGAGAGCGCGTCCCTGGCAAGATCAATGGCCTCCTTCAGATCATCGACTCCTCCGACCTGCTTGTACCGAGTAGAGAGATGATGGGCAAGATGGTCTAAACACATTGGCCTGCCAGGGTGTCCTGGTGGGCAAAGCGAGAGTGCGTCTCGACCAAGATCTATGGCCTCATTCAGGTCATCACCTCCTCCGTACTGCTGGAACCGGAGAGCAAGATATCCAGCAAGATTGTCCAGATACTTTGATCGACCAGGGTCCCCTGGAGGGAAGAGTGAGAGTGCCTCTCGACCAAGATCAATGGCTTCCTTCAGATCATCAGCTCCTCCGCACTGCTTGTAGCGAGTAGAGAGATATTCGGAAAGATTTTTTAAATGTGTTGACCGAATCGGCTGCCCTGGTGGTGAAAGCAAGAGTGCGTCTCTGCCAAGATCAATGGCCTCATTCAGGTCATCGACTCCTCCCGACTGCTTGTAGCGAGTATGAAGATATCCGGCGAGATTGTTCAAACACATTGCCCAACCTGGATTCCCTGGCGTGGAAAGCGAGAGTGCGTCTCTGGCAAGATTGATGGCCTCCTCTAGATCATCGGCTCCTCTGAGCTGCTTGTTCCGACGAAAGAGATATCCAGCAAGATTGCTCAAACACATTAGCCACTCTGGGTCCCCTGGTGGGTAAAGGGAGAGCACCTCTCGATCAAGATCAATGGCCTCATTCAGGTCATCAACCCCCCCGAACCGTTTGTGCTGAGTAGAGAGATTCCCAGCAAGTTTTCCCAAACACGATGACCGAATCGGGTCCCCTGGTGGGCAAAGCAAGAGTGCGTCTCTGGTGAGAACAATGACCTCGTTCAGGTCATCAACACCTTTGAACTGTTCGTACCGAGTAGAGAGATACGAGAGAAGGTTGTCCAAACACATCAACCGACCCGGGTGCTCTGGTGGGGAAAGCGAGAATGCCTCTCGACTATGATTAATGGCCCCATTCAAATCATCGACCCCCCCAAATCGTTCGTACTGAAGAGAGAGAAGCGAGGCAAGACCGTTCAAACGGGCTGGCTGATTTGGGTCCCCTGGTGTGGAAAGCGAGAGTGCGCCTCTGGTGAGATCGATGGCCTCGTTCAGGTCATCGACTCCATTGAGTTCCTTGTACCGGGAAGTGAGATACGAGGCAAGGTTGTCCAAAGAAATTAACCGCTTCGGGTGCCCCAGTGGGGAAAGCGAGAGTGTGTCTCTGGCAATATCAATGGCTTCATGTAGGTCATCGACTCCTCCGAACCGTCTGTACCGGGTATAGAGGTACGCGCCAAGATTGTTCAAATACTTTGACCGTTCCGGGCGTCGCCGGAACCGCCGAGGGTAAAGGCAAGAAGGAAGCAGGATGAAAATGTTACATCGGCCTTGATAGCCGGGAGAGTAGCCTTGAAGTACTTCACGTTCGTGGTCGATGATCTCGTCAAGCTCACTTGCATGCAGGTCTGATGCTACGCTAGCCATGTCAGTCTGCTGTTTTTCACGCAAAAAGAGACAAGTACGGACAAGTATCATCATCTGAATCCATTGACATTGGAGGTGTATCGGAGAGATGGTGTTGGAGCAGGTCGAATTGAAGGGGCGCCAATAGGGCTGTTCACAAGGACGCTTGCTGTGTGTAATGTAACCGGTTTTAGCATCATGGTAGTGCCAGCGCTCACATCAAACACGCACGCGAGTGTGGACAAGAATTCGTGTGTGTGTGCTCTGTTCCGTTGAGGTGGTCTTCGACGAGTTGGGGTCCACCCGTTTTCTTTCATGACTCTGAGCGTGCATTTTGATTGGCAATCCTGAACACTCGCCAGGGCTGGGCGACGACGGGAGGAGGTATGTTGTGATCTCTTCTTACATAGGCGCTGGCCCGTTTGGGTCTGAGTCACTATAGGCGCTGCAGAGAAAGCCACACTTCCGGAAACCTATCACTATCGTGTCTTGCCTTCACACTCGGACGGGTATCTACTCCTCAGAACTGGCCAGTCTTCCGTGCACAAACATCGGCACTTGGCATAGTAGAGATCAAGACCGCGCAAAATCTCTCTCGACTGGATTCCTTATGTTTTGTTCACCCTGGGATCGACTTTCTCCTTGACCGACAACCCGTTGGGAATGTATCAGCGACATTCGTTGAAGAGAGTGCTGATAATTGGTCGTCCGTACCAGGCGAGTTGCCGCCGCTCCGTGATCCCTCTCAAACCCGAGCGATGCAGAGCACTCAAACATCACGACTCCTTCCTCGCACCTGGTCTTTCCTCTGTCAGACGGCGTCATATGTCGTTTCAGGACAGTGCATCACTCCTTCCTCTATCGATCACGTCGCCAAACGAAAAGGAGATGCGTGTAGTTCAATTTGTCGCTCGACATGGACACCCATTTGGTGCGCTGTTGCTTACACGGAATAGGCGGAATGTGGAGGCGTACAGGAGGGTTGCTGCGGACAGTGTGATCAGGGTTCAGGTGAAGGACGTTTCGCCGACGACGTTGGAGGCGATGACACTTGGTGTACGGATGTTGGATGTGGTCCTTGAGTGTCATCTTTTCGTTGTCGTTCTGGGGTTTTTGTGCCGCCTTGATAGGTGATCAATTTCATATGAACAACTTCGGATAGACTATTTCGAAGACTATGTCCAGGATCATGGGATTGTGGTATGGCAGGTAACGTATCACAATGAACCATAGCAATTGATGGGGAATACAGTACACAATTTACGAGTGAACACGAATATAGACGAAATGCGAGCATAGTATCCATATCAAGGATTTAGATTATCCCATCCGATCAAGATATCGGCTGAATCGACTTGGAAGAGCACGTGCGACATGAGACACTGAAGAATCGGCGGCACCACTGGTTCTCATCCGATCAAGATATCGGCCGAGTCTCCTTGGAAGAGCGGGAGCGACATGAGACACAGGGGGCTCGGCGGCACCACTAGTTGGTTCCTCAGCCTGGGACACGCATGCTTCCGGAGTTGCATCTTCCTCTTCCTGCTCCGGTTGTTGGGTAGAGGTGGAGGCGGAATTTGCCGCAGGAACGGGGACAGAAACAGTGTTGACTGGGCCTGGTAGTGCAGACACACGCGGGGAAGTAGACCCACGGGCCTTCCTCATGTGTGTCAGATAAACTCTGTTGTTGTGCACTCTGTATTGGCAATTAAATTCGATGACGTTTCCAGAAGCATCTCGTGCTCTGATTTTCCTATTGTATACCTTCTTTTCACCGGCGCTGGGGAGAACCTAATGAGCATCCAACTGTCGAGTCACAGTGCCACAGACTTACTGCTCCACAACCCAATGGTTACGGATACACATTTCCTCGAAGGCGTAGAAGTCACACTGGTCACAATAGACTAGGCTGTAAAAATATGCGTGTTTGATAACTCCTGCATCACAAGAATAGATACGAACCGTTCGGGGTTGTCATGGAAAACAATGTGCTTCCGGAGGGAGTAGCATCCTGTGAATGTTTTGTCACAGCCCGCCCTGGGGCATGAGTAGGTCTAGTGATGGTCGATTAGTCCTAAACCAACTGAGTTTCATGAAAGGTATACCAATGACATTATGCGTAGGTATTCAAGCAAGAGGGGAATGTGTAAACAGAGATACAAATGTACGACAGAGATTGTCAATCAGAGAGGAGAGGAGTATGCGGACACGCTAACTAACCTACGGGATTTTATAGCCTCGACGCTTTAAATTCCATCGTCAAGCATCCGTCGCTAGATTTGAACAAATGGATTTATCAAAGAGTGTGGTTTCGAAGATGGGTACGCATATAGTCATGGTCTGGATGGTATGAACCTGAGATTGATAATGGAAGCGACCATAACCAAGCTGTCAATGGCACGAGAATAAAAAGGAACGGTCCACAATTTGGTCACCTGAAGGATCCGTTGCTGACTAGGTGAAAGACCATCGTCGGGTCTGATGCATTGTGTTACATTGCCGGAATGTGGATCGCATTGTGGATCTCCACATTTGCTGTGTGTTTGACTCATTGAGCCGAGGAGAGAACATGCCCGCCCACTGACGTATCCGTAACCTTCCACTGACTATCAATGCCACGGTTTAGCTATTTGGGTAGTCAGAGAAGGCATATAACACACCGATTTTGTCCCCTCTAATATGTGAATGAGAAGGTCACCACCGTCGAATTGCTACACGACACGGCGTTTCCCCCATAAGTCGTACCAATACCTTGGAGAGCCCGGGACTTGACCAATAAAGACCGTTTCCAACGCTCGCTAGAATCAAACCATTAAGGAGTCGAATACCAGCAAGGGAACAGGATCCAAGGAGGACAACTCACGAACGGTCCTGTGCGACCTGGGTGAACAACACAAACCCGATTTGTACAATGGAGAAAATCCACACAATGCCATATTTGGATAGCGGCGCGGCACACTCCGGCAGGTCTACGCGACTCCGACCAGTCACAGTGGACCGACGAACTCCTTGAAAGGACGGTAGTTACCCGTTTAAGCATGGGCACAAGCCTCGTGTGTGCCATTTATTGATTCTCCGATTGTTCAATATTCATCACTGACTCCCCTCGGCTAGAACAGCGTCCATAATGCCATTCGGAGAAGCGTATGGCCTTTGTGCTAAGTAGCATTGATAGACATGCCTGCGCCTGCAGGCTAAGGGTCCTCCCGGTGCATATAACCTGGAGGAGTTTCTCCGCAATCCCCCTTCTCGACTTGCAACCATTCAGCCTAGAGATCCCCAAATCGCCATGGGCAAAGTAAGTTAACCACTGCTTCGCCAGTGATCAGATCGGCTCATTCACTCCCAGTCATACACTTGCGAGTTTTATGATTGCGACGCTACGTTTGAAAAGAACTCCGAATTGAAAAAGCACGTTGTTCAGCATACGGACCCCAAAAAGTAAGTCCGTCAATCATTTAGGAGCGACGAGCGCTAAGTTCGTACATCAAAAGGGTCTTCAGTTGCTCCATATGTGTATACGAGACTCTTCACCAGAAGGATCCCGTATTGCATGATCACACTCAGTAAGCCTGTATCACGCTTCTTCCGTTGATCGGCTTGCTCATGTCTTTCCACTCTAGTTCCAAAATGCAGCCCCATGTTTGTCCGGGATTTGTGGCCGTTGCCTCCAACCCTTCAGAGCCAAGATTCGAAGCCTGCGAGTTTATATCAAACAGCGCTTCCATTCTTCCGAGGCACAGGGTGAAGGAGCACGGGCACGTTCCAGACCACATACGCTCAACGAGTGGATGGGAGCGCCCTTCTGCGCCTACTTCGGAGATGGAAGCAACAGAGAACGACGGCTCAACGATCCCTGCTAGTACTCAAGAATTGCACTCCTTCCACGCTGTCATTGTGAGTTCGGTTGACGCAAGCCCGCTTGGCGCACACCAGGATTCCTATTCATACTACGGTGCCTCCATCCGGCCTCTCCCACCTTTGGAAGAGGAGAACGAAGCCGGCGGTTCAGTCAACGTCCCTCGTTACGACCAGGGTGACCTCTATGTCGACAAATTGACAAATCAGACTGGAAACCATATAGTGTTACCCCAGGTTCACTATCCTAATGGTCGCTCAACCTTGCCATTTCCCATTCATTCGGGCAGCTCCGTCCTGATGTTGATTCAAGGCTCTTCTTGTGTTCCGAGTAGGGTTCGAGCTCTTTCGTACCTTGATCCGTACGACGGTTTCACCACATTTGGTCGTGGCGGTCTTTCACTTGATACCAAGGCTCAGTGACATCGGTCAGGCTGGCGTCAAATCAGACACTATACGCTCTCATATATGCCATATATGTCTACCATGTACGATGACCTTCTATGCTTGTTAATGAACTTGATTGTGTTTCTTCGAGTGCTGCGTTGTATGAATCTAAAACGCATTGCGAGAAACATTGACTTGTAAGTCGACGCATCACACACTTGGTGTGTGAGTGATTCAGACTACTTTAGTTTGCGCTCAGCGGAGGATACATTGCTACACTAACAGATGCAAAATGGGTACGATTGTTTTCTTTGAGTTACAACATTTCAGTTTAGCTACGGTTAATAGAGCGGATGAGATCTTAACTAGCGATACAGAGGATACATGATAACAATGGTATTGTAAGTGAGATGGGGTAGTAATTTCCTGTGTTGGAAGATGCGAATAAAAACGAGCAAATGATTCCAGAATAGCATGCAGAGTAAAACACTCCTCGAGTGTCACCAACGGCGGACTAGTCCCAACCTTCAACACCAGCATCGGCCATCCATTCGGGACAGAGGCAGCCATCCCGGGACGTGTCACCTACCGATACCGTAGGAGGCAGAATGGAGGACATGGAAACGTACTTGACCTTGCTGTTGTTGAACGGGTAGCTGTTCTCGTACACGGTCATCCATTGTGCACTCAACGTTGGATCGTGAGGCGAGTCCAGCCTCATCTCGTCGTCGAGATCGACATAAATGGTCTCTTCCTCGTCAGCGGCTTCGTCATCCACATCCATTTCATCGGCGTCTGTGATTTCTTGACGAAGTGGGGAAGGGTTTGTGACAGTAGAGGTCTGCACTGGGTCGCTTTCGGTGTGGGGGATGTTGGATGGACTGTGAGGCGGCGTGGTCAAGGAAGAACTCTGAGGGGATCCTAGAGAGTTCTCGTCCCTATTTCTCAAGGGTCGGCGACCTGAGGCTTGCGTTGGTACATAGGCGTGCACTTTCTTGCGATGCTTTGTCAACGCCGCGGGATCGTTTGTCCTGTACTCGCACTGCACAAGCTCCCCACCGGACTCAGTGAAATGAGGACACCCATGGGCCTTCTCGCCGGTGCTGAAAGAAACAGTGAGTGTTCGTACGTGTGATAAACATCCTTTGAGACTCACTGTGTTGCGATGTGGATCCGAAGGCTACACCTCTTGAGGGTGATAAAATCGCATTGTGGGCAAGGAAATACTCTGACGATGTCCGTTAACATCGACGATGGATAGCATCGCCAAAAATAACCGCGTACTTGCTAGGATCGGTGTGGGCGACTTTGTGCTTTTTGAGCTCATAATCTCTTGCAAAGACTTTGCCACAATTCTCGAAGTCGCAAGCATAAATCTAGAAACAGTCGATCAGTTTAAAAGTATGGCAGGTAGTGATGTCCGTACCCCAGACATAATGAAGATAATTCTGTTGTGCGAGTAAGAATGTGTCGGTGAGATATAAGAGAGGACGAGAGGATGTACTTGAGAAGGGGATCACCTCCAGCGTTTTATATGGCACTGGGACCATTGATTGTACTTTGGAGTGGACATGGCGAGACCATGGCCTTCGCAACGGTAGTCATTGTCCAGCTCTCCAAGCGCCTAAAGCAGCATTGAAGGGCCGAAATGGCGCTATGGACGACGCTCCAAGCGCCGGTGGACCAAAGGATTCGTGTCATGATCAAGGTCTAATGTGAAGATTAGATTCCCACGGTGGTTGGACTGCTGCTTCATTGTCTTTCTTCCAGGAAACAATAGACTGTACTGATTTTCCTCAACCTTCCTCAGCACCTACGGATTCATTGTCGATGAATGAGAAGTCAAAGGCATGATGTCGATAACACGTACGTAACATGCCTCGCTCCACAACGAACACGGGAGACGAGTACCCAGTGTGACGAGGGCCGATGTCGATGAAGAACAGCAAGGTACGCGTTGGATGCATATTTGGAGTTCCATGTGACAGGGTTGGTTGAGGCAGTGATGGTTTCAGTGAGTGTGATGTCGCCGGATGCCTCGCATTTTCGTGTTTTTGCTTCAGTCGACTCATTGAACATCTGCGGGTAGTCAGATCGGTCATTCACGAGGTACCGTACGTACACTTGGTCTGGTCACCAGACTAATGTGCACTCGTTGGACCTGCCCTGACGAACTTGACGTGTTTGATAGCCTTGACACGTGGAGGCTCGGCGTTCAATCAGTGCGAGTGAATGGGGTATATTGACAAGGTTTGTCTCCATCTGAGCCTATTGTGCGTCCCTCAGGTGTAAATGTAACATTTTATGATTTTCAGTGGCGATTCTCCGAAGACAATGTAACGCGACGTGTCATACTACCCGTCACGACGGCGATCACTGTCGATCACCACGACCCTCTTTCCCTTCCATCTCGGTTGGTTTTCTCGTTGTAGTCACACCCTCACAGGCTTAAGATACATATTGCATATGTTCTGCGGTAAAGGGGAGCCTGTTTGCGAAGATCTCGTACAAGACGAAAGAGAATCCCTCTTCGCCGCATTGGCTTCGAAGGAGGTCGATCTCGCCCGGCTGGATAAAGCCTCAATGTTCTCAAGTAAAGAAATCCTCCCACCAAGTTGTGCTTGCGATACGGTTCTATTCCAAGACGACTCGGACTGAACTCTACTCGGATCGTGATTCAGGGTCGAATTTCAGAGTCGAATTTCCAGACACTCTGTCTATAAAATTGTTACGCATTATCTTCGATGGCATTCACGCTAAACTGACACCTTTACGTGCGCGTTCTCTATTCTACCCTATGTGTATCACCGTCGAGTGAACCACGACGCGGCGAGAAGACGAAGGGACAATATGCACATATGAATACGACCAAGTGAGTGCTCCATGATCCGTGAATGCATGTAGGTGGGTAGGAATTATCGCTTCTGGCCCGTGCCTATTCCCTCTTACCCCTCAGCAGCCGACCTTTTGAGGTTCCAAAGGGAGTGCAAGGCAGATCAAAGTCAGGACAGGGCCAAGGTTGGTACAACGGACTCGGGCTGAATTCCGTATCGGCGCTCCTCGGTAATGTCATCCAAAAGTCCCGCAGAGTGCGCTGTCGGTGTTGGATCACTTTTGTTGGAAGCACGAAGGCGATGTTATACATGCGCGAAGACTTATCCCGGCATTTCACTGTCACCCCTCCTCAGCGTCTCGTAAGAAACAAGGGCGTGCCTATGTCTGGGTTTAGTGGCATTCACGACTCGCCCAACGAGACCTTGCAGAGTTTCGCCTGCGCAAGCCGGCACACATATAATTCCAGCTTCGTTCACAGCTACGAGGATATTGCCGTTCACACATTGGGTTATAGCGAGAAATACACGTCGCTCTGACCACTCATGTCAACAACAATTCTTGGACCCTGGAAAATGCCTTTTCCTCCCACAGGTGAGAGTTGACCATGCAGGCAAACTGATGTACACGAGCAAGCAATCGGATGAGCATAGATTTACATTCCCGCAGCAATAAAAAATACCACTCCCATCACGCACGACGGACTTGCTGAGCTCTTTCCTCTCCCTGTGGTTCATCATGCCTGTTCTGGCCCGCTCCCGCGATAATGCCTGCTGCCGTTCCCGATTGCGACCCTAAACCGAACCCCAAATCGATGTCACCTCCTTGTCTGCCCCGGACATCGCGTGCGTGAAGCTCCCGCAAGCATAAGATGAACCTAGGTACGAGCGTGATGGGTGGTATCTGTTGTAACGCCCCGATCAAAATAACCTCCCAATGGTTTGCCGGAAGCCTTCCCATGTTACCCAACATGTTCACAATCGCATACACCAGAATCCTGTTTGCTGCCGTTAGACTAGTGGTGATACGAGAGGGAAGAATGAAATACGTACACAACAAAGTAGATCATGCCATCCCTCACGAGAAGTTCCATGTAACGGTTGAGCTGGAGGCATTTTGTCACCTGGTACATTTGAACCAACTCCTTGACGAGTTTGTTCACGGTCAACAGAAACATCATGATCCCAAGAGTGGTCTGGATAGCGTCCAGAGACTCTGCCAAGACGTGGGGAGAGACGCCTTCCAACACGCAAAACGAAAACTGGAGTACTTGAGCGGTGTCCACTGCCGACGGCGAGAGGGAGTGAATACCCCGTTGCGCACCAAGCCGTTTTGACTCACGTTTAGAGCCGAGATGAAGCCGTGTGCTTAGAATAAGACAAAATACGAGAAAAGAGATCGCTTCCGCAGCGTAGAATGTGATGAGGACACCAAAGACCAGCTTCGATCGATTGTACAATGCCCACACACGGAGGACCATCACCACTGCGTCTGAATTGAGTTTATATGCTAAGAGCAAAAGAAGAATCTTACTATCCGCGGCGCAGAAAAAAATCCAAAAGCTCCATACGCCGATCAGATAAACCGTGTTGCCTAGAATAGAACCATGATCAGTGTCAACGCTGGAAACACCGACCGAACACGCTTACTCCTGTTGGCGTGTTATCGACCACATAGGTGGTGATAAGATAAAGATAATACACGTACAGCTACAGTAGTAGAAATTCAGCCATCGAGTAGAGCTAGCCCACAAGGAATTACCTTTCCGGATCCAGGAAGGAAAGAAGTCCCCACTTTTCGAGTTGATCAGATCGATGATTCAAGTATGGTATGCCAGGACGTACAAATGGTCAAAGATCTAACACACGAATGAGAGATCACCAAGGATGTTGTAGTAGCCAAAAACGTACACAGTAAAGCAGAGTCCAAAGTAACGGGACTGCCAATCGATAATATTATACCTTGGTTGACCACGGATAGTGCGCAGATGCGTACGAGGACGAATAATGTGGACACCCATGTCCAGGGTTTGTTCTGCGATCATGTCAGGATATGCCATGAATCGGAAGAACATATCCGATCACCCAAATATATTTAACCTGAAACACACGCAGGTCATTAATGATTGCCAAGTGTGCATCATAGGGTGAAGGCGAGGCGTACCTCGTTTGAAAACGTGAGCACTGGCGGTGTGAGACTCATTTGATGTGAAGACTCAAAACGCCTGTATAACTTACTGTAATCATACCCGACGGCAGTGATGACCACAACTACAACAGACAGTGAGACCGATAGAGAAGGTTGGCAGTGGACATACGAGACACGCTGTTACTCATCAGAATGTCTGTGACATCCTGCAACAGTGGGGAAGCCATTCAACTGGTTCGAGAAAGTACGTTGCGATGGGACGGGGGTTCAAATGGTATTCCACAGATGAACAAGACTAGAAGGGACAGATATAAGCATAAACCGGCAGACTGTCAAGATAGCGGAGGCGATCACCGCTTCCAAGAATTTCATGTTACATGATGATCTGACATCATCTTTTGCAGGCGGATCACAATGAATCTGGATCAAGTAGTGGAACTGATTGAACCTGGGAGAACAACCATGGCCGAGAAGCCCAGAACGCTTGCGCCCTCGTTTCTGAAGGATTAATTGCGTGCGACATTGCCAACCCATTCCCAGACAGTTCGTCACTGATTTGAAGTCAACTATGGGTGTGCCAGATCAAGGAAAGGTTACCAATTGGTTTACTTTCCGGAAGAGTCGAACCATCGCAGTTGCTTGAAGATGCAGGTACAAGTTGACCCTGATAGAGCATCAAGGTCGATGGGCTGTGCTCAACAACATATGCGATTCAGCTCATCGTCGCACACAGGGAACGCCGCTAGCGGTCTGACATTGTATGAAGGCGCCACCCGCCACGGTAAGCATGTTGTAGATAAGAAAACGAATATTCAGAGATGCAATGCCACGGCGGAAAACCAAGAAAATTGAGCAAAAAAGGTACGCAGATCGATTGACTCATCTTGTCTAGCGCAACGGGATCGCACAGCTAAGCATTCCTGCACGAGAGTAGAGGGAAGAATGCGAGAGCGAAAATGCATGAATGATGTACTTCAGGATAGAAAGCACAGTACGGAGCGCAACAGCAAGGGGACAATCCCGCATGCGCATGCGCACACGCACACGCACGGATACTACCATCCCTCACACACAACACTTACCGGTGCTGCTCTCAGGCAAGCGCCTGTTATACAAAACGTGTATGCCAGCTTCTAGTCCCCGACGAGCGATATTCCTAGCAATAGGAAGCATGCAGGGTATACACCAGTACAGTCTGCTGGGGCGTCTTGGGACGGTTGTACAGTGCGCTTCTTGGCGCATCGTGCGCAGCACTCAACCTAAACGTGTGATACATGATACACTTGACTTGTCCCAGCGCGGCAGTTCGCACCCTCGATGCTCGTAGCTCCAAAATGAGCACAAGCAAAAAAAGCCAATCGCGTCCACAATACAACATGCGAAGTCTTCTCTTTGCACACCATCGGATGAGTGCGGCCACACGTCCTGGGAAGACGGGATGTCCTATGACACATTGAAAGGAGTCTACCGAGCAAGCTGTGACGCTAGCGAGAATGGTTAAATGAGTGCTGACTCGTCCATCTGAACGGCGCCAAAAGCGGCAGCTTCGCCGCCCGAGGTAGAAACGACTTTACCTTCATCACCGACTTGGCCCGCCGTCTCCACAGCTTCTTTTGTCTCATCTCCGCCACACTTCCAAGTCTTAGCCCAAGTCTCGCTGTTGCCTTGCACCACCATATCTCTGCGACACTATCTCTCATCTCCTTACCCATCCTCCAGATCAATCATGGCCTTGTCTCCAAAGGAAGTTCCTCGATGGCTGCACGCACCGTTCTTGTTCGCAAGATCCCCTCGCTTATCGTCCAGCCTCGCTGGATCGTCCCGATTCGGAACCGCTCATTCCGCCAGAGCTATATTATTGCACCAGGTCTACCCTGGCAGTAAATGAACGGCTTCCTGCATGGCGACTCCACATTAATGGTTCGCTGGGGAGTGTTTACCTGTATAAACTGGTCAAGATGTCGCATAACAACAAAGAAAATTGAAAGAAACATTAATGTATATTGATAATTTTTGGAGAACGTACTGTAGTTTTATTACCTTTCCGAGACGACGCGGATGGAGAGATGCATAGGAATCATGAAAATGAAAAGAAGGCGTTTACTAATGAGCGTGAGAATCTTGGCACATTTCATTCTGACCTACGACAACACCAACAGCACTGGAACCACAACCACACCGTGTCACTGGTATCTAGAGAAGAGAATTCAAGTCAACAAAAGGATCCCCGAGCAGACGTCTCTGCTAGTCAAACATAGATGTAAGACAACTAACCTACACTATACTTCATATGCTAATAGCTCTAGTTGTTTCGTCGAAAATTAATGTATCCTTCCTAGATGCTGTTGACCACCGCGGCAGTCCCCAGGGCCTGCATCACCACCTTGGCCATTCATCACTCGTATTTGGTCTTAAACGTGTGAACCAGAACTTGATCGGTGATTCCGGGAAAGAGATTGTTTCGGTCTACCAGGAACAGGTTGGAGAGGAGAAGTATGAGGTCAACACCCAGAAGGGTGGTGGATTGTGTGAGAGGCTACTACGACGGACGACTACCTACGACATCTAGACTCCAGCCACTACTCTATGGATGGCCCGCTTGCATGGCTTTGTCTCCCATTCGTCTAACGCGTCGAGAGTCATGGCAGGATTGGTTGGGTCTCTGAGGGTAGAGCGCGGCGTGGACATGTCGGGGTGGTGCTGTGGGTAATCACGTGCGTATTTGTTCCACAGATAAGAGGCAGATCAATCATTGGCCACGAAATTCCAGGACGCCAATTGGAGCTCTTCTTTACCCCACGGACAGACCTTGATCTCGTATCGCAATCAGGATGGCCGACGAAATCCCAGTAAACGACCCTACGACACAGTCCAATTACACGGACATCCTGACAGTGCATCTGTCCCTCGATTGGACGGTCGATCTCGACAAAAAGTACATCTATGGCTCAGCGACGCACAAGTTGCTCGCGAAATCAGACGTATCTGAGGTTATGTACGTGTGATCGTTGCATCCGCCTTGACAGACTTGACCTGCACTGTTGATAGCTTCGACACGCACGGGCTGGACATTCAATCAGTGGAGGTGAATGGCGATAGCACCAAGGTTCGTCTCCGATTTAGTGTATCATTCACTGCTAAGGCGCATACATGATGTGTTCAGTGGCAACTCGATCCCTTGGACGTGGTCATGGGATCTGCTCTCCACATCCCCCTCCAACCAACCTGTAAAGAGGAGTTTGTATCGGTGAAGATCACGTACAACACCACCAAGGAATCTGCTGCACTGCAGTGGCTCGATAAAGAGTACGTTGATCCAACCAGATCGAGCAAACACTCAGTCTCCCCCTTTGCTAGGCAAACGGAAGGAGGAAACTTTCCATACTTGTACAGTCAATGCCAAGCAATCTATGCGCGTACCTTGGCTCCGTTACAAGGTACCTTTCTGATTCTCTACTTTTGGGATCACAATTCATGACTGGGTCTCTAGATACACCGTCCATCAAACTGGTATGTGACACTTTTGATGGCGCTCATGCTCGAGTTCACGTCTATCGTAGACTTATGATGCCAAAGTAACATCCGTCCTCCCGGTTCTTCTTTCTGCGTTGCGTGTATCACCTCCGATTGAACCACGACACGGCGGAAAGACCATCGGACAAGATGCAGTCACTTACGAATACAACCAGGTAAGTGTCCTTTGTTTCATGAGTGCAATACATCCATTGAAACCACTATTTTTAGCCCGTGCCTATTCCCTCGTATCTCCTCGCGATTGCTGTTGGCGACTTGACCTACCTTCCCTTTGAAGTTCCAGAAGGTAGGACGTGGCGTACCGGAGTATGGTCAGAGCCAAAGTTGGTAAAGGCGGCTTGGGATGAATTTCATATCGACACTCCCCGGTAACATCAAGAGTCTTGTCGAGTGCCATGCCGTTCATCCGTACCGATTTCAGATTTCTTGCCGCTGCCGAAGACCTCGCCGGCCCATACCGTTTCGGAGTGTACGATTTGCTCGTGCTTCCGTACTCCTTCCCTTTTGGTGGCATGGCAAGTCGTTCCGTGCCTGAGATGCAACAGAATGTCACGCGTTTTCTCAGGAGAATCCTTGCATTTCATTTATTACCCCTAGTAAGTCGATTACCGCCGTCACAGTCACTCATTGACCACCCCTGGTAGCACTCATCACGGGTGATCGGGCTTTGACGGATGTGGTCATCCACGAGCTGACCCACTCCTGGTTTGGGAATGGCGTGACGTGGGTGTCCTTATTTTCTTTACACGTATGATCAGTTGATCCGCCTTCAGGAACGCGCACGCTTCACACTTTTGGTTGAACGAAGGTTGGACGACCTATATTGAACGACTCTTGCAGCAGATCACACACGACTCCGCACACCGTGGCCTAGCATATGTTATCGGTTTCAAGGCCCTGATAGACTCATTAAACGGCTATGAATCCAACACGAGGTACCAAAGGCTGATCATCCCATTTAAGATCGGGGAGGATCCGGATGCGGCCTATAGTGATGTTCCGTACGAAAAGGGTGCAAACTTGCTTCTTTTGCTCGGTACATTGATTGAATACAGCGATTCATTGTGGATACTGATGCATGTGTCGGCAGAACGAACGTTGGGAGGTGTTGACGTGCTGCTTCCGTACATCAGGAACTATGTGGACACCTTTATAGGCCGTAGCATCACCACTTGGCAGTGGAAGGAACATTTATACTCGTACTTTAAGAACCAAGAGGACAAGATCAAAGCACTGAATACCATTGATTGGAACGTAAGTGATCTGAATTGTGTTGTCCAGTATAGACAAGGACGTACATTATGCAGGCATGGTTTTTTGGCGAAGGGACTTCACTGCCGATCAATTTGGAGTACGACCTTGCGCTCGTTACTGCTGCATATCACCTGGCGGAGCGCTGGGATGAGTCCCGCGATGTAGAAGATCCATCGAATCTGGACTTTAAGCCTTCCGACCTCGAGGGTCTCGACAGCAACCAGCAAGGTGAGTCATGCGTCAAAAGCTTTCCAATCTCCTGCAACTGATGCATGGCATGCACAGTGATATTCTTGCAGCGCCTGGAAAGTCATTACAAACCCCTTCCGTCGACGCACTTATTTTACCTGAACGTGCTCTATGAGTTTGCAGAGAGTGGGAATGCCGAGATTCGCGCTGCGTTTTATCTCCTTGTGCTAAAGGATCCGACCGCGGATATTGCAAAGCAGTCTGTGGAAATGGTCCTCGATTGGGTTGTTGGCACGTACACCGGGCATGTTCAAGGAAGGATGAAATTTTGCCGGGCGCTTTTCAAGGCTGCGTTCGAAGTGGACTGTGAGAAGACAGTCAATGTATACTGCGATGCTCGGACAAAGTTCCACCCTATCGCTCAGAAATCCATTGAACAGGTGCGTTGTGTGTCTGCCATGGATGCCTAGTAATGAAGAGGGTCAATTGCAGGCCATCCGAGCGTGACCTGCTGGTGCCAACAGGAACACGGTTGGATAATTGATTTCATACGACTGTACGTTTGAATAGTTGAAAATGTCTGAGTAGGGCTGTCCAAAATGACGTCGGCAAAGGTTCGGCATCACTCCACATCTGAGTCGGAGATGGAAATCGGAGGATCTCAGATCCGGGCCGGCCCAGATTTATCGACGGCAGGGCCGGAGACATGCTCGGCCCCATTCAAAGGGACCCATCCCTCCTCCGCATTTTTCCACACCAACGCTCGATGAAGTTCTTCTCGCTCGAGTGTTTTGGTGTTTCCTTTCCATTCGACCCGAATTTTCATTATGTCACCTCCCCTGTGTTTTCACCGCCCGTGCTTGGTGCGCTTCGTTTGCTCTTTGCGGTGTACGCGCTTGTTACATCCATCACGACGCTCGCATTCGAATCGCTCGTCTTCAAGGACGCTGATTCGTCAGTAGCACTGTTGACGTGGGAACGACCTACACGCTCATACCGTTTTTTTTAAAACAGGTACTTTTCCTACTTTACAGACTTGTCCTACACAGGTCTAGTGGCCTATTTCTGGGCCGCGAGCGTCCAAACGTTTGCGTTTGTACTCTGCAGGAACAAGGGCTACCCACTGCAGACCTGGCCCCGTATTCTGCAGTTGCTGCATGTGCTCCTGTACACCACCGTCGTCGTCTTCCGTGCGTTCCCTCCTGCTCGTTTCATGTTTATATGACAACGGGATGATCAGCCATCATCGTAACGGTCGTTTATTGGGCTGTTCTCGCCTCACCAGCGACGTTTCAGACGCCCTATAGCAGTTCGTGGCCCCTCTTTTGGCTCAGGCGTGTAGCATGGGCTGATGCGGTATTGGCAGGTTGGGCAAACATCTCGCACCACGCGTTAAACACCGCCTTTGCGCTCTTCGAGATCTTCTTGACACACGCCGGGCCGAGTCCATGGCTGCACCTCGCACCGCTCATCCTCATCCTCGCGCTCTATCTCGGCGTGGCGTACATCACACATGCGACTCAGGGGATCTACAGTACGTCTCTCCGCTTAGGAACACCGATGGCATTAACTGATCAATGGCTGTGCGGTGATGGTCAGCGTATTCGTTTCTCGACCCCACCACGGAGGGTGGCCTCCTGGCGGCTTACATCGTCGGGATCGCCATCGGGTGCTGCCTGGTGTTTTCCATCGTCAAGGGCGCGTGTCATTTACGTCGGCGGCTGAGCTTTCGGTATGGACGTTTTGACGACTTTACGGATGCGGAGGAGCTCGAGGAGTGGCAGGACGTGGTGGTACCCAAGGACGCTTCCATCTCGGAGGTCTGAGTCTTTCTCTTTCGGCTACATACCCCTCCTCTTTTTTTCTTTGGAACAAAATGTGATCTTGCGCCATGGACGTTGCATTGTCATTCCATCCCTTTTTTTTGTTTTCATTCAAGTCGTAAATGGCTGGAGACAGAGGGAACGTTGGTATTTTGTTGTCGGTAGCTGCTCGATCGGTGTACATGAATATGTGGAACGATGACTCCGAGGAGGTTGGGCATCCGAGAATAGTGCGACGTAGAGGTGTCATGGGTTGGACAATATGTACCGGTAAACGTTTTATGACTGCCGGGATCTGTCGAGTCCAGTCCCCAAGTTCTCATGTCTGACCCAAAAAGGCAATCCCGGCACAGAGACCGTGCGAGGGGCCCCGCACGATTCTTGTTTGATACTATGCGCCAGCCCAAGAGCATATAACCAAAACGACTTGATGTCCTGGCCATGCCCGCTGGTCGGCCACCTTGAGCACCAAATGGGCACGGTTGCAACATCCATCGCCCGGATTCAGGACTAGTCCGAGAGCAGGGGCGGGAACGAAGTTGACGAACGTGGCATTGAATTCGACGTGGGGCAACATAAGCGTGGATCGGACGACAACAAGGCAGTCTGGTCGCCCATTTTCAAACAAGCCCGCCACTAAGCTCTCGGAACGTATACATCCACCACACGAGGCGTTTGTCCACGGCAAGTCGGCTGCCAGCCCATGTTTTCTGAGGGATCGCAAGGGACTTGCACAGCATATTAAGATCTTGGGTAACATGCTCGAAACGCAAGCCCAACAAGATGGCGTCGATTTGAATCCTAGGCCATTAGAAAGCGTCTCTGGCATGCGGCACGATTACCAACAAAGCCAACGTCGCGCCGAGGCGACATCAATCAGTTCTCCACGCATGTCATCGTCTTTCAAGACGACCAGAACGTCGAAATAGGCACCACCAGTTGTTCCGTCTCTGAATTCCGGAATGCCCCGGAAAATCGAAGGGGGAACTCCTAGTCTGTCCGGCCAGAGCGCGGCGAGTGTTCGGATCAGGTGATCTGTCTACGCAGTTCGCCGAATGCCGCCCCGGTCACAGTGTGATGAATAGTGGTACTTGCGCAGTCTGTTGTCTGGCAAGAGTTCGTGATCCGACGACCCCGTTCATCTGAGCCAGTAGTCATCCTACACCTGCGGGGAAGCATTGGCACGCGATGTTTAGAGAGCGGGTACAACCCGAGTGCCAGTCACCAAACTGTTCCTCTACAGAGTCCCAGTGTCACGCTAGGGAACCCTCAATGCTCGTCAGGCGTCAAACACGTAGGCCAAGCATGCCAGCGGTTCTGTGGGATCTTTTATGCTGGATTCGTGACGAACGTCAATCGCGATTGGTATTTCTGCAGATCAGTCAAGAAAAGGATCTAGCGGGGGTAATATGGGGTGACTCGGCTGCGCTGTTATTAATGAAGGAGTCTATTTGCTTATGTACCAGCCGTCGTCCTTTTGTCTGGGGGATAGTGATCGTAGGTTGCATCGGTAACCGCGTCGTTGGCTCACGTTTCGTATCGGGGTTAGGGTGCGTGAGCCATATCCAGGGATGCCTACAGTACCGTGGTTTGGTATGGAGGTTGAGCGCTTGAGCTCGCTAGCAGTGTTGGAAATCGTCACGAATCCATGATGTGCCAAAAAGGATGCGATCTGATAATATTGGAGGTGACACGTTTGTCGGTAGAGCAACGAGGGACAGGGGAAAGATCAACAGACCAAGAGAACGTCTAATGAGTATCCCTGGTAGTGTGGTTGGCCGTTGACTTGCGAGCGTCTTGTCATCAGAGCCATTGTGGGGCCGAAAAGCGAAATGCCATCGTCTGGATTGCTAGTTGTCTAGCGTCACTTGAAGGCTTTGTAAAAGTACCCATAGGGCTGAGAGTGTGTTGAAAGTAGTAGAACGATGCTGCAGGCGACATGTTGCACAGCGGATGGTCGAGGTTTAACAAGCGGAGATTTGAACACACTTGGATCGTTCCACTACACACACGACTACGTGACTGATCAACACACAGGCCGCTCAAAGGCTCAACTAGAAAAAAAAAAGTCACCGTCGACAATTTACACACACTCGTTTGTTCTTCTGACACTGTTTTTACAGAACTTCGTGGGACAACTTCTTCCTCCATCCAAACTTCCCAAACATATGCCAAAAACTCGACCGAAAACCTCAAGACCCACTAGGGGAAGAGCACGAGTGTTAGCGGACTGAGCTGGAATGAACGCGCTTCGCAAAGAAAATGGCGATGAATGTCGATAGCGGCGTTGGCAGAGTGGTAGAAGACGACGACGTGCCGACACGCCAGCAAGCCCGTTCCTTCGCACTCGCGTTTGCTTCGCGTATAGACACTTCAATTGAAGCGACTCTGTTGCTACTCCCACCTTGCCACTACTGCGACATTACAGGACTTGAGGTACGTCGCCATTTCTTCCCTGGACTCGTCCACTCTCATCTTCACGTATAATGGCAGGCACATTACCCAGACCCCTAGACGGGTCTTCGATACCACGACGAAAACGTATACGAGTTCATCAAGAACCTTGTACTTGTTGTTTATATTCACTTACACGACTAGATCCTACCGCATTCCAAAGAGTCCAAGTGTCGTCGAGGATCACCTATCTGCTCATGGCGTCAACCCGATCGTTGGACGACACCACTCTCCTTGACGTGTACTTTTTTTGACCGAGGCGACTGGAAAACTCGATGCAAGTGACACATCTGCGCGTTCAGAAGAAAAACGGTACACGAAACAACAGCGACATAGCAGTTAGTAAAACAGTCCAGGTATCCAAACGGTAACAAAACAAATAGTCACTAGTACAGAGCAAGTACAAGGACGGAAAGCAAGAGAGCATATCCGAGGGAAAGCACTTAGGCACCGAGATGTATATAAAGAATGCGTTGATCCATGGGTAACTCCTTGAGCGATTTCAACGCCTTTCTGAGCGCCAACGCCGCCCGAGTATAATCCAATCGACCTGACGTGTCCACCATATGCTCATAAAAGGCGGATACAATCTCGTTCGTCTCAGAATCATCTACCGCCCACATCGTCCCAATCACAGAGCGGAACCCAACAAACTGCATCGCAGACGCGAGATGGATACCCTCATCTGGACTGTCCTTGTCTCCAACAGTCGTATGGCAGGCAGACAGATATGCAAATTCTGGATTCTGCAAATCGCATTGAGTAATCTGTTGGATAGTGAACCGTCCGTCGCGTAGAGCAAACGCAGATTTGAATGGCTCCTCCGGATTCGGAATTCCATGACAGGCAAAGTGCACCCATTCATTTTTGTTCAGCTCGTTGGCGACCGTGGAAATGCAAGCGTTCTCTCCTTCTATCCGCTTGAACGTGGCAAGACCATCAACGAGCTGACCAATTTTAGCCAGCTCTTCGCCGACAGCAAAAAGTTCACCCGCGCCACTGGGTTGCGCTTGACCGATGCCGACGAAGCGCGTCTTTGAAAAGTCTGTTGAGCAGGGACGCCTTGCACGGATCAGGGCGGTCAGGGTAGTGGTGTAAGACGAGATGTATATATCCGAGACACCCCTTTGGCCCGTTCTATATGGAGCAGCAGCATGCAGGGGTAACAGAGAAAATTCGGCAGTAGGACACCACCAGATGCGTGAGCCACGAGAACATATCGTCTGGAGGGAGTAAAAGATGTGGCAAACTACCCTGTCCCAAAGATCCCGCAAAAAGACAGCAAAGTCTCTCGTGACATCCCTGGTCTTTGCAAACTTGGTCAAGTCACGGAGATTTGACGACATCCCTTGGACATCTTCTTTGCTGACCGGCAGTGGGATGTGGACAGGATCCTGGTCTACAAACACGACGAGCGCGTCGCATCCATACTTGCTAGCATTCACAATAATGACGGGTCCACCGCTTGCTGCACATTAGAGGTCGGAATACAGGGGTGGAAGAAGGAATCGGGAGAGACCAGGCAGTGCGCGAATTTCAACGACTACTTTCTGTAACTCCTAGTTCAGACCAAACACTCTATCGGGCTGGTCCAAACCAGGCGATTGAAGGGCTATACGGATGAGTGAGGTCAATCGAGTGTATTCGTTTGCCAACTCCTTTCCAGATAGCCCGGAGGAAACAACGTCTTCGAGCGGGGAGCGAAGCCGAGTGAGTTGGGTCCAGAAAACACCGCGACCCTGCTCGAGGAGTTCGATTGCTTTTGTAGGGGATTGGTCGCGAAGGCAAGCCGAAAATGCATCTACTGCAAGCGACGATGAGTTTGATTTGATCACATAAAGGTGTTGCGGTAATGAGGGTATCACAGTGGTGTGCTCGACGAGTAGGCGAAGAGCTGTTTCATAGGCAAGAATGGTGGTAGGATGATGGAACATCTCGGCTGCGTTGATCCATCTCTTCGTAGCAATTAAATCATTTGAAGATGGCATATTGGACACATGCTGGAGCCTAGCATACAAGTTGAATAGCGCTGTTCTGTCGTCCATCCTTCCAAATCGCTGGTACCGGGTAGAGAGAACCAAGGCAAGATTGCTCAAAGCAGTTGACCGATCTGGACTCTCCAGTGGGCAAAATGAGAGTGCATCCCATCCAAGACCAATGGCCTCATTCAGGTCATCGAGACGTCCAAACTGATTGTACCGCGCAGAGTGATACAGGGAAAGACAATTCAAAGACATTGACCGATATGGATGCCCCGGAGGACGAAGTGAGAGTGCATCTCGGGCAAGATCAATGGCCTCATTCATATCGTATTCACCTCTAAACCGTTCATAACGAGTAGAGAGATACCAAGAAAGATTGTTCAAAGAGAGCGACCGATCTGGATGCCCTGGTGGGCAAAGCAAGAGTGTATCTCGACCGAGATCAATAGCCTCGTTCAGGTCATCTATCCCACCGAACATTCTGTACCGGGTAGAGAGAAGTAAGGCGAGATTGTTCAAAGAAGTTGACCGGTCCGGGTGCCCCAATGAACAAAGTGAGAGTGCGTCTTTGGAGATATCAATGGCCTCATTCAGGTCATCAATCCCACCAAAGTGCTTGTAGCGGATAGAGAGATGCGAGGCAAGATTACTCAATGAAATTGACCGATCTGGATACCCTGGCAGGCGAAGTGAGAGTGCATCTCGCCCAAGGTTAATGGCCTCGTTCAGGTCATTAATACCTCCAAACCGCTTATACCGAGTAGAGAGAAGCGAGGCAAGATTGTTCAAAGGAGCTTCCCGATCCGGGTGACTTGGTGGGCAAAGCGAGAGTGCATCTCGAACAAGATCAATGACCTCATTTAGGTCATCAATCCCACCCAACTGTTTGTACCGAGTAATGAGATGCAAGGCAAGATTGTTCAAAGAAGTTGACCGGTCTGGGTTCCCCAGTGGGCAAAGCGAGAGTGCATCTCTAGAGAGATCGACGGCCTCGTTCAGGTCATCGATCCTACTGAACTGCTTATACCGAGCAAAGAGTTGCAAGGCAAGTTTGATCAAAAAAGTTGACCGATTCGGATTCCCTGGCGGGCGAAGCGAGAGTTCGTCTTGGGCGAGTTCAATCGCATTGTCAAGCCTCCTTGGATCTAGATGCGACGCCAGGCTTGTCAGTCTGCTGTTTTCCAAGCAACAAGGGATGGCAAGTACCGTCAACCGAATTCATTGACAGGCGTGTATCAGAGAGAGGTGGCCTTGGAGCGGGTCGAGGCAGTGAAGGGGGCGCCAATTGTGCTGTTCACAAGGACCCTTGCTGTGTAACCAGTTTTAGTCTGACTCTGGGCTGAGCATCCAAACATTTGTGTGTGTGCTTCACTGGAACAAGAAATTGCTGACCTGGCCCTGTTTTCCAGTTTCTTCATGTGCTCTTGTACACCACCATTGTCGTTTTCCGTCCGTCCTTATTTCATGTTTATATGACAACGAAGTGGTCAGCCATCCTCATATAAGTCATTGATTGGTTTAGCAACGTTTCCGGCGCCTTTGATAGTAGTGCCGTGCTGCATCCGCTCAAGGGGTTGATGCAATTGGGCAAACACACCCGTTTGTACCTCTTGACTTGTTCTGACACTGTATTTCACTCCAGGTAGACCCTCACAGAACAACACTCTTTCCTCCTTCCTCGCCCAATCAAGTCTGAAATATATGCCAAGAATCCAACGCTGCGGACCAAAATATGCTAGGGCAAGAGCGCGAGCATGAACGAAGGCGTAGCGAAAAGGAGACTCGGTCAATAGATTTTGATAGCAGCATTGGCAGGGTAGAGGACAAAGACGTGCCGACATGCAAGTACTCTCTTCACGCTTGCGTTTGGCGTTGACCGACTTTTGCACATGACACGTCGATTGGAGTGTTACTCCCACACCGCCGTTACTGCGACACTGGCACTGCACTCGAGGTACGTCGCATTATGGTCTCGTCCACCCTCATTTCCACATATAAAGGTACCTCACACAAACCCTCGGACGGGTATATGAGCTTATCAAAAACCTTTTGCACCTTATTTTCGTTCACTCACGCGACTAGATCCTGCCAATTCCCAAAGAGCCCAAGTGTCGCCAAGGATTACTTATCTGCCTGTGGCGTCAACCTGATCGTTCGATGACACCACTCTTCTTGGGGTATACTTTTTTGACCGAGGCGATTTGGAAAACTCGATGCAAGTAACACATCTGCGCGTTCAGAAGAGAAACGGTATACGAAATAACAGCGACATAGCAGTTAGTAAAACAATCCAGGTATCCAATTGGTAACAAAACACAGTCACTACAGAGCAAGTACAAGGACGGAAAGCAAGAGAGCATATTCGAGAGAAAGCACTTAGGCACCGAGATGTATATAAAGAGTGCGTTGGTCCATGGGTAACTCCTTGACTGATTTCAACGCCTTTTGTAGCGCAAATGCTGCCCGAGTATAATCCAATAGACCTGATTCGTTTACAATGTGCTCGTAAAAGGCGGAAACAATCTTGTTCGTCTCAGAATCATCTACTGCCCACATCGTCCCAGTCACTGAACGAAACCCAGCAAACTGCACCGCAGCAGCGAGATGGATCGCCTCATCTGGGCTCTCCCTGTCTCCAACAGTCGTATGGTAGACAGACAGATATACAAATTCGGACGTCTGCAAATCGCTTTGGATGATACGCTGGATTGCGCATTGGACATCGTATAGAGCAAACCCAGACTCGAACGGCTGTTCTTGATCGAGGATCCCATGACAGGCCAAGTGCACCCACTGGTTCTTGCTCAACTCGTTGGCAACCGTTGGAATACAAGCGTCCTCTCCTTCGACACGTTTGAATGTTGCGAGACCGTAGACAAGCTGACAAATGTTGTCTAGCTTGGTGCTGATGCAAAAAAAAAGTTCACCTGCACCACTGGGTTGCGCTTGCCCGATACCAACAAAGCGTTTCACTAAAAGGTCTGCTGAGGAAGGGCGTCTCGCACGAATGAGTGAGGTCAAATTAGTGGTGTAAGATGAGATGTATAAATCTAGGACACCCTTTTGGCCCAACCTGTACAGAGTAGCAGCATGTCAAGGCAACAGAGAAAATTCAGCAGTGGGGAACCACCAAATGCGTGAGCCACAAGGACAAATCTTCTGGAGGGAGTCAAGAATGTGGCAGACCACCCTGTCCCAGAGGTCCCGCAAAAAGACAAAAAAGTCTCTCGTGATATTCCTTGTCTTTGCAAACTTGGTCAAGTCTCGGAGCTTTGAAGTTATTTTGCGAACATCTTTCCTTGTGACTGGTAGTGGAATGTGAACAGGGTCGCCGTCTGCAAACACGATGAGTGCGTCACAGCTGTACTTGCTAGCATTCACGATGATGACCGGTCCGCCACTTGCAGCGCATCTGAGATCTGAATACAGAGATGGGAGAAGAAATCGAGAGAGGCCAGGTAGCCCGCGAATCTTGGAGACGACTGTCTGCAACTCCGAGTTCAGACCATAGACTCGATCATGCTGGTCTGTGCCAGGTGTGTGAAGGGCGGTGCGAATGAGTGAGGTCAAACACATGTACTCGTCTGTCATTTCCTTGCCAACTGGCCCAGAAAAGATGACATCGTCGAGTTGGGAACGAAGCCGGGTAAGCAGACTCCAGAAAACACCACGGCCAGGCTGCTCGAGGAGCTCAACTGCTTTCGTAGGGGATTGGTTACGAAGGCAAGCCGAAAATGCATCTACTGCAAGCGACGATGAGTTTGATTTGATCACATAAAGGTGTTGCAGTAATGAGGGTATCACAGTGGTGTGCTCGACAAGTAGATGAGGGGCTGTTTCATAGGCAAGAATGGTGGTAGGATGATGGAACATCTCTGCTGCGTTGATCCATCTTTTTGCAGCTTTTAAATCTTTTGCATTGGGGCATATTGGACCATGCTCCAGCTCAGAAAATAGGTGTTGAGATTCAAGGTCTATTTCATATCTTATCATTAAGATCTTATCCTTGATCTCTTGATTGATCATCTTTTATACTGTTATGGTCTAGATCAATCATTTATGCTGACACATTCTTATCTATGATGCTATATATGGTTGTTATCATGCCATATCAGGTGAAACATCACACCTTAGTGATAATACATGTTTCACCATCCTTATCAGTCTATGGCATTATTCCCTTACTAGAATATTCTTATCTGCCAATGGCGTATTACACTCTTATCAGTACTATAGAGTTCAAATAGATACTGATAGTGTATAAAGGGAGGATAGCTCTCCTCATGGTTGCTATCCTGATCTCACACCTCTTGACCTCTGGTCTCTTTAGACCATGTCACATAACATTCTCCTTTACATGTACCAAGTACTATACTGGTATAGTGAAATGTTATTGGCATGCTGGGTCATTACCCTTGGCATTGCCTATTTCTTTCTCTTCATGGGATCATTCTATGAGGACTTCTTCCATTAGGAGCTCCAGTCTCTTTGACTAGAGTACTTTCGCCCCTTCTGTCCTCATCATCAAACCACCCTATCTGTTGTCCATCCAACTCTCGTTCCCAGTGTCTTCTCTGGTCCTCCACGTTCCCTTCTCCATGTTGCTGTCAAGGTATGGTTTGAATCTCGATAATAGGTTGAACATGACGAACGGGACAGAATTCTGTACCTGAGAGCCGTGTCAGACTGCCATAACTAATGCTTGCATAAGTATTTCCTTATAAGGAAATTGCCACAGCGGACTTTCAATACTAACCTTGTATACCACTGTGGTGGCAGTGGCAATTACTATAAATAGTAATTTTGACACATCTAACGGT